>JAHBCN010007861.1:0-41408 GCA_019359885.1 Listronotus oregonensis | reverse complement strand
AAAATAAGACATATTACCCCTTATCCAAATAGAATAAAACAAGGCTAAATAAATGCATTTAGATCAATTTTTAAATCTATTGCGGAAAACTTAGACGCTTCCGACGGACACAAGTATGAAAAACTTATTGCTGTATTATAAAATAATCAAAATAACTTGGTAGGAAACGTTTCAAAGGAAAATTTATTATTACTAAATACCATAATTTTTTTAAATTTTTTCTATTCAAAAAAATAGTTATTACGAAAATTGTTGAAATCCAAATTAAACTTAATAATTTAAATAGTTTAAAAATCTACTTATGAAGAAAACGCTACTATCATTTAAAATACCTTAAAGCAAATAGTTAAAATATACAAAATTATGGACTCAACCTTACAAAATCAAAAATTCAATAACTTTTTCTAAACTTAAAACTATGCATCCTAGCATAATAAAAACCGAATATTTTTATTTCGAATTATCCATCATTCAAAAATAAGTTGGCTTAAACTAAATGTCACTAAAAAATAATTAACTTTGCAAAAAGTTTATAATAAATTTGTGCTTTATTTTTAAAATTAATTTTAAATTTAAAAAAAATTTTAAAATTATAAAAATATTTAACTTCGCCTTATTTCACTTTATTTCTGAAAAAGATTCTGTTTAATTAAATTGCAGTGCGCATAGAAAAAAGGAAAATGCCTAGAGGCAAAGCCCACCACTATGTGTGTAACTAGGAAGAAAGTCAAAAGTTGTTTAGTACTTACCTAGTCACTATCCAAAACAATTGCCCAACAAACAGAAATCACGAAGTAATCGACAATTACCAAAAACCGATGTTGATAAGCCAAACAATATTTTCCCATATTTGGATAATAAAACTAAATTACTATCATTCCTTAACATGGGTGCCTTCCTACAAAAAGTTAAGCTAGATGAACTTGATGAACTCGAAAACAAAATTAAAGAAAACCAACCACAGCCATTCAAAATCATCTTCATCATCAGAATAACCCAGCACTTAGACGATTGTAATTAACAAAATCTTAATTATCGGCGTAACCCTATATTGCCACAAGAAGGTAAAGAAGTGAAACCTCAGCAAGCTTAAAAGCAATACACGAGAGAAACAATAAGTTAATTTTCACGATGTAGTTACCCCGATGATTATTTAGTTGAGTCTCAGGAGGAAAATATGTTGAATAATAGTTATTTGGGTTGTGTTTATGTTAAAAAAAAAAATCACCAAAAAAAATATACCAAAGGCCGGCAGGCCAATACAGAAAACATAAAAAAATATATAAATGTTTTATTCAACAAAAGAACCAAAACACACGAGCAGCGGGTTTTTATTCAAGAACTAAAAAACCATATTTTTAAAGGTCTTTTTTTAAACAGGAAAAAATTTTTATTTGGGTTTGCGCTGACGTTAGTGTTTATCCTTGATTGCATAGTGTAAATTTCCCTTTTAGTCTAAGTATTTCTCAGCTTAAGTTTTTACAATTAAAAATAAATTTTACATTGTTAAATTTATTGGGTTAAAAGGGTTTTTTAGATTTAAAAAAAGGGAAAAAATGATCGAATTTATTTTCCCAGGACATTATTACCGAAACAGAAGAAGCAACAATGCAGATATAACCAGGAACATCCCGAAATTATTATGACAAAGAGTGCAAAGTTTTTGAAAGATGAATGGATATAAGAAAGATAAAAAGAATTGACAAAAAATTTTGCTGGCTTATTTTTTACATTTACAGAAAAAAAAAAGCTCTATCGTCTTTATGGACTAAATACTCCATGCTTCGCCCGACCCTTTATCTGTATAAGAAATTCGACATTTTAAAATATGACAAATTAAATAGTTTCTTAAAAAGTTAATTTCAAGGATACAAACCCAAAAAGTCTAAAATTTTGGGAAAAAAATGAAATCAAAACCTTTTTACGACAGGCCCCCCACAGTAAGTATATACTAATAAACGTAGCTTTGAATATGGGAATTACTGGGGCTTGTAGATGTGATGAGTTAACACAGTTTAAAATTTAAAATGTTTAAGATAAAGTAAGTTACTTATTTATTGTCTTGCCAAACACAAGACTTAAAAAAAAAAATTTTACTATTCTTAAAAGAGTATTTTCAGTTAAATCTTTTGATTTGTTTAAAAAATACATTTCTTTGCGATTAAAAACCAGCAGTCACAGCGGCTTTTTTGTCTTTTATAAAAATGACAAATAAAGAAATTAGGGTGTGGGTATAAATACTATGTCAAAAATACCCCCAAATGTTGCTGCGTATTTAAACCCAAAGGATCAAGCAAACTGTTTAAGAAATTCTCCGTTACCCGACTAGCTAATGCGGGGTCCAACATGACAGCACTTATACGCCATAGAGGATGGAAATTATCATCAGTAGCAACGGGCAACCTTAAGGAATCCATCTAGAACAAATTTAAAATTTGCTAAATAAATTCGAGGGACCAGTAAACCAGTTGTGTCGGCCCAATAGAACCATCGACCTTAATTTTCAATGAAAACATGGAAGATTTGACAACATCCAGTTCATCCAAAGCTACTTTATTTTTATTTAATATAATTGTAATTTAAATACCTGTAATGGGAACGATAAGAAATAAATACATATTTTAGAACAAAAGAGTAAGTTATAAACCATATAGTTTACCTGCCTAATTGACACAAATAATGACTTATAACTAGCAGGTGTTGGAAAAAATATTTTATTATTATTAATGCAATGTATGCAATTTTTCGGTGGTAAATAACCATTTGTTATTATGTTTTACGGTCAGATAAAATTTGAACGAATACACTGTAAGGCATTTATATAGTAAACTATTATATTTGAATAAAATAAACCATTTAAAAAAAGTAATTTCTGGTTGCTGTTAGTTAAATGACATGCCAAAAAAAGCTGTGTCATTCAAAGATTTATCTTTAGTTACATTTTATAAAAACCAACATGTTCTTACATTTATCATTTTTGTCGGTAGATTCTACTTCCAAAATGTTGGCGAAAACGTTTTAAAGAAAAAGGGTGTTTGGGCTTTTTCAAAGTTTTTAAAATTTTTTGTAAATTTAAAAAAATAAAAAAAAAAATTTTTTTTAAAAATTTTTTTTATTTTTTTTTAAAAAAAAATAATTTTTTTAAAAATTTAAAATTAAAAATTTAAATTTAAAAAAATTTTATAAAAATTTTTATATATTTTTTTATTATAAAAAATAAAAAATTTTAAAAATAAAAATATATAAAATAAAAAAATTAAAAATAAATATATATATATATATATATAATTTTATTTTGGTTAAAGGCATTTTTTATACAAAAAATTAAAAATTTTTTAAAAAAAAATTTTTTCCCCTCTAAGTTTTTACAAATTTAAAAATTTGGGGTTTTTTGAGTAAACCAAACATTTAAATTAAGATTTAGTTTATAAAAATTGTACATGTGGTGGATTATTCTTTAAAGCACTTTTCTTTAGGTTAAAAATGAAGAGTTAACTATTGTACTAACTTTTTTTATGTAGATATAAAATGCCAAAAAAAAAAAACAATTTGTTGTACATTTCATAAATTTAAAAACTATTTATTTTAGAAAGATATTGGGATCAGTTTGCTATGTATTGTAGTAAAAATCTGTAATCCCCTTAATTAAAGTGATATTAAAATAAAACTTGCAACCAACGAAAGACATAATCACATAATCAGCCTTGTAAAAAAAAAAATTTTTTTTTTTTGGGTCCCCAAAAATTTTAAAAAAAACTTGTTTGTAATTCAAATACGTAAAATGAAAGTATTTTTATAAAAAGTATTGTCAGACTTAATAAAGCAAAATACACCATAACTACTCCTTACTATATAGTATATTAAAGGAAAAAAGTGCTACTATTTTTTATGAAACAGTTAGTAAATATAAAACTAAAGCAGTTAAAAGTTTCTTTGATTGTCACAGGGTTGACTTTTAAGGTAATTATCGAGGAAAATAATGGGTAAAATAATAACTTGGTAGAAAAAACCGTTAAAATAATAATAAAAATTGACAACTACAAAATTATATATATTTTTTAATAATTTACATTTTTGTATACACCTGTTAAAAGTTTTTTTTTTTTATCCCCCCTTTAAAAACTTTAGAATATAAAAATACCACTTGTAATAATTTTTTCATAACGTGGTAAAATAGTAAAATATTATAAAAGAATAAAATTGTTGGTTTGTAGAAGAAGACTGACGTTAAAATATACAGGGTGTCCTGATAAGGTCGTCCTCCGGCAATATCTCGAAAACCCCGAAAAAAAATATTTAGGGTAAAACCAGCCTCGAGAAAATGCTGGAAATTATTTTCAAGTTTCTAATCCCACCGCTAGAGGGCGTAAAACTAACAACAAATTTGAAAATGCGGATTATATAAAAATATGCTATATTAACTTATGTCCTTGACAGTTTTCTCACAAATATTCCGTGTTTTCAATTTTGTAAAAAAAATATGCCATATTAGCTTATACCACTGATAGTTTTCTCAGAAACTATGTAAAATTGGGTAACTTTTTTCTTTCAAGCGTTTTTCCCTAACCTGTCAAATATAGGGAGGGGAGGAGCAAAAGTACATTTGAAAAAAATTAAATTTTTTTTTTCGGCTTAACCGATTTTGATGAAGTAGGTCTCGTTGAAAGAGCTTTTACCAGGGCTTAAGACAAAATATTGGTGTAGTTAATTTATTGTTTTGTTTTATTCCTAGATATTGATTTGTGTTAAAGTTATAATTTTTGTCAATTTTTAAAAAAAATTAAAGTACAATGGTATTTTTATTATAAACATAAACCAGTTAAAAACTGTTAAAAACCGCATTTCGATATCTTAATTAATTCTTGACTTATTTCCGAAAAACTGCATTACTTGTATTCTTTCCTATTTTAAGCTGTAAGATAAACAGCGCGGCATTTTTATAGAGAGTGCCGGGACGTCAAAAATCACAGAAAAAGTGACTTCAAAAATGACAAGTGCATTGTTTGTCAAACCTGATAATCTTAAATTTAGTTCTTATTTATCGCTGTTCATCGTTATTATTTTTAGTAGTAGTGTTGGTAATCGTTATTAAGTAATTTTAAATTATGTCTTATTCTACCACCAAGGCATACGATATGCTAGCCGTTAATTTTGATTTTTTTTAAATGCCCCTATTACTGCAAGACAATATGCCATAAAATATTCCAAAAGACGGCATTTTAATAAAAATGTGTTTTGCCGTTTGGCAACCCGTTTAAGAGAAACTGGAAATGTGCATCCTATTCCAGCACAATAAAAATACAATGAGCCAGAGCCCTTAGATAATGATAAATTAACTGTTATTATCCACGAGCTGTGTAATTATGAATTCTGTTATTAAATTGAATTGAATTAAATTATAAGAATATTATTAATATATTATTATAATATTGTGTTGTCATGAAATTCTCGATAAAAATGCCGCGTTGTTTATCTGACTACTTAAAATAGAAAAGAGTACGAGTAATGCATTTTTTTGGCAATTAATCGAGAATTAATTAAGACATTGAAATGCGGTTCTCACCAGTTTTTTAAATTTTTAATGTTCTTTTAAATAAACCTATAATAATAATACCATTGTATTTAAATTTTTCAAAAAAATTGACAAAATTTATAATTTTGACACAAATCAGTTTCTAGGGATAAAACAAAAAAATAAATTAACTACACCAATATTTAATCTTAAGCCCTGATAAAAGCTCTTACGAACGAGACCTAATCGGTTAAGCCGAAAAAAAGTTTTAAAATTTTGTTCAAATGTACTTTCGCTCCTCTCCCCTCCCTATATTTGACATTTTAGGAAAAAACGCTTAAAAGAAAAAAGTTTACTAATTTTACGTAGTTTGTAAGAAAACTATTAACAGAATAAGTTATTATGACATATTTTTACATAATCCGTATTTTTAATTTTGTTCTTAGTTTAAGGCCCCCTAGCGGTGGAATTACAAACTGAAAATAATTTTCAGCATTTTCTCGAGGCTGGTTATACTATAAATATTTTTTTCGAAAGCTATGCGATGAGGAATTTTCGAGATATCGCGGAGGACGATATTATCAGGATACCCTGTACAAAATAACTACAAAATGTTCTTTCTTTTTAGATTGTTGCTTGTAACAACCCTTTTTTTATAAAATGTTTAATCTCAAGAAGCTAATATGTTTACGATTTACGCCAAATTTGGTTTGCGGGGGTTCTGGAAGTCGCTGATTACGCTAGATAATTTGCAAAGTTTATAATGGGGGACGAGACGGTCCGCCATATTAGAACCGCCATCTTGAACTTTAAAAATATGATTTCGCTTTCGTGTTCAGTGACCCACAAGATCCTCGTACATAAAATTTTGGCGTAAATCGTAGTTGATATATATTATATATATATATATATATATATATTATATATTATATATATATATATATTATATATATATATATATATATATATATATATATATATATATATATATATATATATATATATACGTGCTTTGAAAAACAAGAAACACTATTTTTGCTGGTTGCGAAAATATAATATTTGAGATTTATTTTTTGAGGTTAGAAAGTTTCTGTGAGAACTCAATTTCGACACCGGATTTGCGTTCCGGATGAAACAATATACGAACATATACGGCAAGTAAAGTACAGACCACTTTCTTTTTTTATGTGTTTTTATAATAAGTACACTTTTGAAAGTTTTACAGAATTATATTTTGTATTATTTATAAAGCGTAAAAAGCTTACAAAAGTACGCTGGATTAAAAAAAAGACGAATCTTAATAAAACTGTCAATATAATTATTAAGCGGAACAGAAAACAGTAAGTACAACCTTTTTTTTAAATTAAACTGTATTAAAGATAGTATTTATATTGACAAAAATATAATTTTTAAGTAAATTGTTTGAACTAAATAAAGAAGTTTTTGAAAATAAAAATCTTATATCAGGTTATGTTTTATGTGGACGTAAAGCAGATAATATTTTTTGTATAAATATCTCCATTAAAGACGATAGTCTTTTATTTGTGACGACTTGATCGAATACAACAAATAGACCTTTAAACTATGCATCTTTGGTACAGATCCAGGTTACTGGAGCGAGCAAGCTAGTTTTATTTTTTGCAAACGGGGTCTTATCAAACGTATTTATTAAGAGTCAAGCTACGTATAAAAGACAACCAAATAAATTAATATGTTATTCCTTGTGTCTTGCATTTCAAGGGATCGGTTTCATGTAAGAAAATCTAACAGTATTCCGCTAACATGTTGGGGTCCATTTTTTACCAAATTGTCCAGGAAGAATTCCGAATGAAAATGAAGCTACCTGACGTTTTATAAGATTGGATTAGTTTTTCCGCGTACTTTTTTTAATTCTAGTTTCCTATTTTCCTTTTTACAAAAGTATTCCTTCTTAAATAAAGCAAAGCAGTTCAATTCAAGGTTTCAAAAAATATTTTTATAACACCTAGTTTAATGTGCAAAGAAGGTAAATCAATTTTCTGCTGCCACTAGTGGTTCAATAAGGACGTTTTTTAGACAGAGCACAATGTTTTCACGTATCTGCCTTTCTTTAACCCCATATTGTTGGTTTCTGGCTCTTTTTAACCATTTGCATAAAACACACTAATTTTTGGTGCAGCCACTATAAAGTTCTGTAAATAATGCAACAACTTTTAGTGTGGCACAGTTATTTTATTTTGTTCTCATAATATATTCATTTTAGATTTTATTACGGCGAAATTTATAATTTTTTTAAACTGCTGATGTATTATAACTAAACCGGGTGACACAGCGAACATGTAACAGCCCATAACCTTTTTATTGATTAGAATTACTTTTTGAAATTTAAGTAATGCACTTGTTATAAGGACACGCTTTTAATGACTAAATAAAACCAATTTTTTCACTTTCGGTTTAACCGGAAGTAACCCTAAATTTCTAATTTTAAATATCACCCTGTATATATTTTTAGCCTACCTGATCCGTCTTAAAATTCTCTTTTCAACCATGTGTTACACTTGTTATTTCATTTCAAAATGGCTGCAACAGTCGATTTTTTTCCCAAAACTTTAGAAGGTCATGATGTCTGTGACAATTACAAATTAATAGCGTGTAATAGGCGTTGAGATGTGAAGAATATGGTGTAAAAATATTTGTAATTATGTTAATTTTGATCCAATTATTAAGAATAAGGTATAGAAGTTAATTTTAAAATTTAGGAAATATATTTTTTTAACGCCTAATATCTCAAAATTTAAAATAGAAAACTTCAATTTTTATTTAATGTAACTTTAGATAAAATATTTACTATTTCATATAGTTTATTAGCACTAGTATAAAGAACTGACTTTTTTATTATAAAAGAGAAATTATACATATCTACATTGTGTCGCAAATAAGTATAAATAACACGCCGAGTAGGCTTTGTAACATCCAACAAATGTTTGTAGCCATTTTATATCCATGGCCTTCTAGAATTGTTTAACGTTCTTAAACCCAATATGCTAGGATGTTACAAAGCCTACTTGGCGTGTTATTTATAGGAATATAATCTACGTATTTTTTTTCCTCATACTAGTTCTGATAAACTATATGACATATTAAATGTTTGATCTAAAGTTGCATTAAATAAAAATTGGAGTTTCCTATTTTGGATTTTAAAATATTAAGCGTTAAAAAAATACATTTCCTAAATTTTTAAAATTAACCTTTATTTCTAACTCTTATTAATTAGATAAAAATTAACATAATTACATTTTTTTACACCCTATTCTTCACATCTCAACGTTTTTTACATGCTGATAATTTGTAATTTTCACATCATAGCCTACTAAAATTTTGGGAAAAAAACCCGATTTTGGCAGCCATTTTGAAATGAAATGACAAGTGTAACACATGGTTGAAAAGAGAATTTTAAAGCGGAACGGATAGGTTAAAAAATATACAGGGTGCTATTTAAAATTAAAAATCTAGGGTTACTTCCGGTTAAACCAGAACTGAAAAAATTGGTTTTATTCAATAATTAAAAACGTGTCCCTATAGCAGGTGCATCACTCAAATTTTAAAAATTAATTCCAATAAATAAAAAAGTTACAGGCTGTTACATGTCCGCTGTATTACCCGGTATATGAGTACATTAAAATACACGACCTCCGCCCCCCTGCAGCCGGCTTTCCCCTTCCTGCCCTTAAAATGTGTGCCGTTTTACAGATTTTCTTAATCTTCAGAAAAACTACACTAGCCAGAACAAATTAGTCTAGGACTGAATTGTTAATTACTAAATTACCAACAAATAAGCTTTTACAATAATTTTGATACGAGTTATAGTTTCCAAAGTATGCTGCGTAAAAGTTGAATGAAAATCTGCACTTAGCAAAAATAAAACATTTAATGCACGGCAAACAATAATATTTATTATTTTTTGCGAGAAATAAGGTTATATTGTATTTATTGAAATTTAAAACAAATCAGCATCGTCATTATTATCTTCTGGAGTTTTGTTCAAGCAAGTAGGACCCTGACACTGTCTGCACATGGTGGAGCAACGCAACCCAACTTTTACACATCCACATCTTTTTCCGCATCCTTTTTTGCAGCTACATGATACTATCTCAAGTATCGGCTGGTAAGCTGGCGACTTTGTAATATATATGGGGAATAAAAAGTTATTGTTCTTTTTCCAGTCCTAGTTTTTTGGGTTCAATGCGTTTCCTCGCCATAATTGAACTTGATGAAAAGTACGCATTGAATGCTGACGAGCTGAGGCTGAAGAAGGTAGTGGCATTGATAATATCACTGTATTCATCCTCAGACCAATGTACTTGTTGAAGTGGATGTACCGTAACCCGTTCAAACTTTTTTCGCTTTGCTTAGCCCCATACAAGGCATAGAATAAATCGTTCTTTTGTTTCTACTACTTGCTTGAAAGTTTATTTTTTGACTGGGCAGAATAAACTAAACCTTTCTTTTGCCATAGAATGCTGAGGTAGTATCTCAACCACTTATTGCATGCTAAAAGAGGATCAATTCTTGCAGTTTTTGACTACATCTATATGAATTAAGCATCGAGTGCTGTAGATCCTCTTCTTGACAGTTCCTTGACCTTTTTTAGCAAAATATATTCTTGTTTATTAGAGTAAGACCCAGTAAAAGTACCAACAGATCTATATCTTACTCAACCACTACGACATTCTCGTTTGTTTCGGCTTCTTTTATTGCAGCGTGAACAATGAGCATATCTGCGTCGTCATTAGCTGTTAATGGTTTTATCCTCCCGTGGTTTAATTGATTGCTAAGCTGCAAAATAAATATGTTTTAATTTTTCATACTGCCCAAGAAGCTTGCTTTTGTTTCGTTATAGGACTGTGCTCATTAAATTCGATTTCTGGACACTTTTGGTTTAGTATTCGTCCCAATCTTTCTAAGCTTTTTGTACTGGTACAGTTTTTGCTGTAGCCGTCGAATACAACGATTACCTATCTCCGTAAAATTTTTGAATGTACCGTACATAAGCAAAAGTAAATATCGGAGTATGTGACTTTTTTTGGCTAAATTACTCCATGGATCAGAGAACCTTCATCTTAAACGTAAAATCGATCGTGGTCCAGTGTCGGCTCAGGGACAGCATTATTTGCTGGTTATAAATTTTCAATCAACTTTAACGCAGCATACCTTGGAATATATAACTCGTATCAAAATGAATGTTAAAGCTTATTTGTAGGTATTTTAGTAAGTAACAATTCACTCCTAGACTAATTTGTCCTAGCTAGTTTACTTTTTCTAAAGGGGGGCGGGAGATTCGTGTATTTTAATCAAAAACATTAAAACTAAAAGACCAAATTGTTTACATTTTTATGTGGCAAATTGTCATTCCCTCTTTATTTTTCATCTTTTTCGCTCAAAATTGCACCTTTGCCGGCTTTATCTGTCTGTAGGAAATATTCGGAAAAAATGTATTAAAACGATTGACTTTAGGAAATTCATTAACGCCTAGTATACATAATAAAAGTAAATTAAGATATACGCAATAAAATTACAATTTAATGTTTCTAATGTAACACGAAGTTTACTTTAAAAGCTAATAAAAAGTTGAAAATTTTTCAAGCGTATAAAAATATATGGCACTACGGCAACGTTGCAATGTTATTTTACGAGTTTTACAACCGGCCAGATTACAATGAATGGTGATGATAAATTTCGACGTTGCTAGTTAGACCTAACGGATGTTTAGTGTTTCTAACTTTTGAAAAGTATTAAACAATTTAACAATCTTTTTTGTGAACACTTAGTGAACAAATAAACAATCATGGTACATGCATGCGTTGTGTGCAAGAAAGTGCATCATTTGAATCCAGATTTGTCTTTTTACCGGTAAGTATTTTAATTTGAGGTTATATTATTTTTATATGAACCAGTGCAGTAGGGCAACTATATCATTATCTTTTATATACCATAAAAGTGTTGTTTTACTTAAAAACAATTTAAAATATGCATAAATAAGTATTTAATGGTGGCTATCTAATAGCAAAAAAAGGAAAAAATAAATACTTGACGTAAAATATTGTAAAAGCTTCTAATAAAAATAGCTAAAAATAGATACACTTAGATGTTCCACAATATATTTTCACTCTTTCTATTTAGGTTTCCTCAAGATCCTGAAATAAGAAAACATTGGTTTTCTTTAGTGGTTATCTTAGAGAATCAACCTCTTCCTAAACACCCCGAGTTGTGTTCAGAACACTTTTTACCCGAAGATATTTTAGTAAGGGCAAATGGTGCCAAATATATCAAAAAGGGTGCAAATCCCAGACGTTGTGAGGGGTTATTATTTTTGGACGATCTCTCCAACAGGTAAAAATACAAAATGTCAAGTTTTAGTATGCACATTAATAATTATATTACATTCGTATTTTAGTTCTGATTCAACTATTTTTGGAACACCACCAAAGCCAAAAAAACCGTTTCCGTAAGTATTATCTGTTAAAAATGAAAGTAAATGTTGATTTTATTTTATAATAAGTATGAATACTTAGAAGTCCCAACAAAACTTTTTACAAGTTCTAACCAAAATTACTTAACTTTGATTTTTTCAATTTTAAACTGTTGAACGTACAATATGTTATTTTGCACATACATTTTTTATTTGCTAGAAATGTTCATTGGTAGGTTAAAACACATCTGCCATATATTTTTGGAATATAATGAAGCACAGTAATTAATACATATTAGAAGTACGAGGTTTACAAAATCATACTTTAAACCTACCCCTACCATAATGGTTACTTTGAGCCAATGTAGGTTTGAAGTTCAAAGAAATTAAATGAAATGGTTGAAAGTTTCTGTTCGGTCCTCTAGGTCTTCCTAATAAATGTACCTATCATTGATTTTAAAATATACATATTTTATTTATTTTTAGATTTCTAAGTTATGCCTGGATGCTGTGGAACCTTCTGATATTGCTGAGATGTCCTCGATTTGCAAAGTATGTATTATAATTATTTTAATAGAAATAGTAAGTAAACTAAACTTGTACAGGGTTATTCATTATATTTTGACATTCACCGACAGCTCTTTTATAGAAAAAAACTTTAAATACAAAAGTTTTCGGTTTTACGTAGTATCTTTTGGTAATAGCGGAAAATTAAATAAAAAACTATTAAAAAAAATTAAACTTCATAATACAAAAGTTACTAAAAATATTATGGAGAATTTAATAATTTAAAAAATGGGGTTTCGAATTAAAAATCTAAAGTGGACCTCCCGGTATTGTACGGCTATAGATGAAAAAGACGCCCCCTAGAAATCAAAATTGATGTGTCGGAGCATTTTTCCAAAAATATACCAGGAGAGTCACAAATAGGGGTCAATCTTTCGTTGGGCCACCCTGTATGTATAGGCCTTTTTGGTAGCTAAAATTCTATATTAATTATTATGTTTGGTTTTAGACCTGACAATAGTATTTCAAATGTAATATTCTTCCTGGTCCTTCTGAATTGGGTAAGCGTAGTTCGTTTTGTTACTTTTAATTGTGATATACATTGAAGAGTTTTAACTAATCTAGATAATATTTTTAGAATTAGTAGTCCTAAAATTGATGAGGTGTCATCCTCCATGACTGAATCTGCTTCAGAGGTAGAATTTCAATCTAGGGAAGGAACTTGCACTGGTGATACGGAAAATGTTAAATCTAAAAAAAGGTATTTTTGGAATATTACAGTTTTTTAATTACATAAAAGTTTAATGGCATTCTAAAGTGTGTTTTTTTTGTAGAAACTCTTTTGTTTTAAAGTATATGGTTTTTTAGAAAGAGGCGATATATTGGAGACATGACCAGTGGTGATTTTTCCACGCCAGAGAAAAGAAGAAAAAATATTAAAAAAATTAAAACATCAATAAGTGAAACAAGAAGGAAAATGTATAATTTGAAAAGGCAAGTCAAACGCCTTAAAAATCGAGTCAAGACATTAACAGGGCTATTAAAAATGCTCAAAGATAAATTTGCTATATCACAGTCAGCGGAATCATCCGTTAGGTATGTATTTTTTTTGCAAGTTTTGTGTAGTCTTTAAAACGACTAACTTTTAATTTAAACATTTATGATCATTTATAATCTTGTTTATGTTTTAACAAAATATTGTTTCTTTGAGAACATATATCAACAAAAAATTAATCCCTTTTCTGATTATATTGTGTGTCAAAAAACTAATGGAACGGTTGACTAACTTGGGAAGTGATATATGGGCATCACACAGAGAATCTACTTAGACAAGGTCTGTAAGATTTTTTCCTGTCAATGAACTTGGATTTGATCTCGAACCTATCCTTAAAATTTCTGTTATTTTTGAAATAAAAGCTTATACTTTTAAAGCTGAAAATGAAGAGTGGAAAATTTTACGTTTGTTTACCACTTCAAGTTTATTATACTGTCATGGTCAAGGTTAAATCCAAGGTCACCACCTTCTGTCTCAGTCGTCTCAAGTTATTCAGCCGTCCCGTTACTTTTTCGACACACTGTGTAAATAAGTTACTTATTACCTATAATTTATTTTTGGGCTTCTATACAGGACCGCTGCAGATATTGTTGACAGCATGATACAGGGAAAAAAAAGATATAATGAATCTTTGAAGGCATTTGCCCTTACATTGGCTTTCTATTCACCAAAAGCCATAATTTCGTACGGAAAACCTTCAACAAATCTTTGCCGCACATAGGGACCATATCGACTTGGTACAGATCTGTTGATGGAAGCCCAGGAGTTTCTTCTGAAGCACTTCATACCTTAGAACTTAAGCAAAAAAGTGTACCTTATCAATTATTTTGCAACTTGGTGATGGACGAAATGTCGATTAGGCGCCAAGTGAATGGACTGGAACGAAATTTTGTGGATATGTAGATATTGTACCAATATTGAGGAGACATACTTCCTGAAGCAAAGGAAGTTTTGGTCTTCATGTTAGTTTGCCTAAATGGTGCGTGGAAAATACCAGTAGGATATTTCTACTAGATGGTTTGGCAAACCAACGAAAAAGCAAATCTTGTTTTACAGTGTTTGCGATTTGTCCACAGTAGTGGAGTAAAGTTACATCATTAACATTTGATGGGGCGCCAGTAAATTTATCGATGGCTGAAAACTTGGGAGCAAAATTTTCAAATCCAAAAAGTTTAAAAACATTTTTTCTTCATCCAATTACCAATCAAAATGAATATTTTTATTTAGACCCATGCCATATGTTAAAATTAATAAGAAATTCTTTTGCCAGTAAAGATGGCATTAGGGATTCTAAAAACAGGGATATTAAATGGGATTTTATAAGCGAATTAGTGAAGTTGCAAAATAATGAGGGTTTGCATGCACCAACCAAAATTCGTTTGCGACATTTACAATGGGATCGAGAGAAAATGAAGGTGCGCCTTGCTACCCAAACATTAAGCAAGAGCGTTAGTGACGCCCTAACCTTTGCAAGGGAAGATTGTAAAAATGAGGCATTTTTTTAATTCAGGAGGTACAAGTGATTTTATATTAAAATTTAATAATTTATTTGATATTTTTAACTCAAGAAATAAATTTAACAAATATTTTTATAAACGACCTGTCTCAACTTGCCTGGTATTTTGGAGGAAATGAAAAATTATATAATAGGTTTAACATAAAACGGTCGGTCCATTCTTAATTCAATCAGAAAAACTGGATTTCTTGGATTTTTGATCTGCATCGAAAGTTTAAAAAATATGTATTTTGAACTTGTAGGGGAAAACAAAGCCCTAAAATATATATTGACCTACAAATTGTCCTAGGATCACTTGGAACTGTTTTTTGGAGCGATTCGCTCCAGAGGTGGACATAATAATAATCCGACAGCACGCCAATTTGAAAGTTCTTTTAAGAGACTGTTAGTCCACAACCAAATAACAGCTCCAGAAACGGGCAATACTGTAAACTTGTTAAATATTTCAATTTTAACTTGTGGTTCCAGTAATATTAAAAATTCATTAAGCAATCAGTTGGAACCAAACGAAGAATATGCGTCTTTCAGGAAGTGTTCATGAAGAAATTAAAAAAACTTTTAGGGTCTAATGCTTGGGACTTGACGATATATTCCCAAGACATAGTTGGTTATATATCCGGGTATGTAGTGAAGGGTCTTAAAAATGTGTCAGTTGTTTTACTTGTTTAAATTTACTAGAAAGTAAAACTACGCCATCACTTCTTTTTAAAAAAAAAATATGCTAATCTTATCATGGCCAGTGAATTAGTAGGAATTGAAAACAGTGAACGATTTTTTAAATTTTTCATGCCACAAAAGGCATTTTTAACAAAAATATTAAAAATTTAAATGATATATTAATTACAAATTCAATAAAAAATTTGCAATCTTCTGTTTGGGATTGTTTTGGTGACCATGTATATGATGAAGAGGTCTTAAATGAACATCACGTTCAATTGGTAAAATTTAAATTTTTAAAAAAGTTATTTTAAAATCAGGATTTACTATGAAAAACCGTAAAAAAGTTGGATTCAACACGAGTAAATTGAACGCGAAGCTTAAGTACCAAATTAATTTTGTTTCGCAATAATAGGTACTTAATAATAGCAAAACTTCAGTTTTTTTCTGTCTCCAAGCATGAAATTTGTAATTTAGGTGGTCCATTATAATAAACATATATTTAATGTATTATTTCTATAGTTTGTTCAATTTTTGTGTTAATTAAATAAATTGTTTTAGGGCGTGTTTTATTTATTTCAAATATTTTTGTACCATCAGACCATCCTTATTATAATAAAAGGAATTGCCAAGATAGGGCATAAATTCTAAACCATTGCCATGGTCCCATTTGAGCAAAATTAAATTAAATCAATTTTGTTTTAAAACCGTCGTTGTAACTTGAATTTCCATCATAAAATTTAAATACGTACAAACTACTGTATCTTTTGTATTTTTCAAATTATTATATTATCGTTGATTTAAAGGTAAAAGTCACTAAGTAACAATAATTTTGTTTTTAGGAGATATCAACGATTTTATACAATGCGACGAAAAGTTTTTTTTTGCAACTAATGAAATTTAATATTTCACTAAAGCGGTTTAGAAGTCACATAGGTACTTTGATGAGTTTTTTCATACGATTAACTATATCGCATGTTTTAGTTAACAATGTGAAGATCGTGATTTTAAAGTTCTAATATCAACTCTGATCTTATATGTAAACAAAAAAAATAGAAAAACATAAAGCATTTTATTTCTAAATCTTGTATTCTTTATATGAATCAGTTGGTAACTGCTAAATTTAGAAACGTATTAATTGCTTAATAACTTTGCCGTATTTTTTATTATTAACGATTCAAACCGTTTTAAAAACATCATTTCTTTATTCATTAGTACGTTTATTTCATTCATAAATTGAATATTTTTTAAAAACAGTTTGAAACTTTGACAATAAAATAGACGACTCTATTATATTGCGTTTTGCTTGTAAGCCCAAGATAATATACTGTTAGGCATAAAGCTCTACGCCACTGGTTTTTCAAAGTCGAGGCACAGCATACAGTGTTGCCGGCCAGTCCTAAGAGATCTGTTTTTCTCTCTTGCACTCGCCAATAATTTTAATACAATGTTTTGCCACAATTTTATGGGATTTATGAATGAAACATTTGGTCTTTTAGTTTCAAGGTCTCTGATTTTAATGTATTTTAATGTACTCATATATAGGTATAATACAGAAGTCCTAAAACAAAATTATAAATATTGCCGTTTTGCTCATACATTGAAAACTAGAATGCTTCTACCATTAGTATTTTATGCTTTGGAGTAATATATTAATGCTCTAATACGTTTTTTTTATATTCACAGCATAACCGTCGGAAACAGACGTTTCCATTAAACAATTAAACTTTTACTTGTTTTTAAACAATTAATAAACAGTCACCACTGGGTAGGTTTATAGGGAAGGCATGTTAATTTTATTTTAAAGATTTAGTACGTGAATCGACAACTTTCACGTTAATTTGGGAAAACTTTTTTTTGCAAAACAGTTTAATATGCCTTGTAAGTCGTTGTTTAAAATAATAACTAAAGTAAAACGAATACCTATTAAAATTTCTAGTGTTAAAAGCTAATTAAAATTTTAAGCAAATAAAAATCGCACATTGTTTTTTTTTAAGTTTTGTGGATTTTTTTTTAACATTAGCTTTTCAAAAAAATGCCATTTTAATATTAAATTTATTACACCTGATAAAATATTTACTGGCATAAAAATTTCTTTAGCGAAGGCTTTTTTTCCGTCAGAACATAATCGACAAAATCAATCATTTTTATAATATCCAGGCTTCTGACTACCATCAAGAACATGACTAAAGATGTGTTTTTGGGAAGTAAGAAAACTCATTTTGCTATTACGAAAAACAGAGCTGGGTCTTAACAGCATTATATTGATTCATAACATAAAATATTTATGCGACGCTGCTATATAATATCAGACTTTTTAAGCTACCTTTGCGATAACCTAAAAAAGTGGAAAACCAGGCAATGAAAATATGAACTGACATTACAGGTAATGTTAAATTTATAAATTTTTTAAGGTATTCACTAAATGTAGCTTAAAGTGTTACCTTAAGAATATAATTTTAAATAAAGCTATTATCTCTTTTCAGTCAACAGTCTTATCAATATTTTTGTCTACTTAAAGGTGTTGATAACTAACTAACTAACTGTCAATTATAATCACAAAAATAAGCTTCAATACTTTCTTTCGAGTAACACAGTGTTGGCTATGTATCATTTTGTCATAGCCTCGTATTTTTTTTTATTTTGGGACAGTCCACAACTGCTAATGAGCCGCGGTGCCTTAAGTGTGATAAGAGATAGTTTACTTTTTTATATATATATATATATATATATATATATATATATATATATATATATATATATATATATATATATATATATATATATATATATATATATATATATATATATATATATATATATATATATATATATATATATATATATATCACGTTTTCATTCGTGCTGCACGTCACCTACTTGGAATTGGCAAAAGAGCTTATTCGAAATTCACATATCCGTGAACTAATAAGAAGCCACTTTTCATTACTTGTGTTGTGTAAAGCAACTTCTGAATGTTTGCGTAATACACCTACACGGCGTACAATAAATCTTAACCTGTCGATACTGAGATTGGTTGGTTTGAAATTACTTGACGAGATGGCGCTAGTTGCTTTTAACGTTCAGTTGTATTGATTACAATTGTCCATAAGGTGGCTGCTTCGCAGTCAAGGGTGTCTACGGCCTACATTCGGTGTGACCATCCCCAACAAGGGTGAAACACGTGTTATCGGATTGGCTGGACTCAGGGTTATCCATTTACTTGAAGGCCTCGTAATTTTAAACCAACCAAGCTAAGTAGTCATACCTAACAAGATTTTTATTTTTTCTTTTCAGTTCATTAAGGAGCCTTTATGCCCAAAGAAAGTCTACCTATTTTGTTATTATTTTTAACAAGACTCAGAAAGTTTAATTTTAATTATATATATATATATATATATATATATATATATATATATATATATATATATATATATATATATATATATATATATATATATATATATATATATATATATATATAATATACAGGTGTTACAGAATGTTATGAGGAAAATCTACTCTTAGATTGTACGTCCAAAAATATGAAAAAAGTTCATATAAACATGGGTCCGGAAATGCTTCGTTTTTATGATACAGGGTGATTAATTTTTTTTTGTCTTTTATAGTTTATTTTACATTTCTCAAAAACTCGTGGAGATATTAAGATGAGTTTTTGTACACGTAAATGTATAAATATAGGTCACATTTACATGTGTAAAATTGTTTTCTAAGGCACTTTGATTAGTGGCGTTCGTGCTGGTCAGTACTTATTTTTAGCGAAAAAAACTGTACGCCACTGGTTTTTCCAAAAATTAGTGTTGCTCTCTTAAAGCCATTTTAATTTTGCTTAAAAAGTGCCTCTTGGACTTTTTTGTTCTGACTTACCGTTTTCGAAATAAAACTAAAAGTACACTTAGCGGTTTCATGTTTAATTTATAATTTTATTATTTTATTTGTACTAATTGTTCAGGAATGATGTATTCGATTTTAACTTTAGATCAAATGCTGTAAATGGCTTCCCTCTGCGTTAATGCATGCTGTAAATCGCATTCGAATATTTCTTCTGTCCCTTCGAAATATTTGAGGACTCCGGCGAAAACAGCTTATACGGATACGGATTAATAAATTAATTTTTATTTTGAAAACGGTAAGTCAGGACGAAAACGTCCAGAAGGTACTTTTTAAGCAGAATTAAACTGACTTTAAGAAAGCAATACCAATTTTTGCGAAAACCAGTGGCGTACAGTTTTCTTCGCTAAAAATAAGAACTTACCGGCATGAACGCCATTGATCTAAGTCCCTTAAAAAATAATTTTGTACATGTAAATGTGACCTATAATATTATATTTGCGTGTAGCAAAACTTTTCTTTATATCTCCATGGATTTTCGAGAAATGTAAAATAAACTTTAAAAGGCAAAAAACTTTAAATACCCCGTATCATAAAAACAAAGCATTTCCGGACCCATGTTTATATGAACTTTTTTTCATATTTTTACATGTAGAATCTGCCCCCAAATTTTCCTTACAACATTCTGTAACACCCTGTATATATCAAGTCAAAACAGCAAAAAACACATGGGTCAAAAGTTTATCGTTTGCGAAGTATGGCTTTTCAAACTATAAAAAATTTGGCAAGTCGAACGTCAAACGTTCGTTACATATTTACAATTTTTTTTAAATGTTTATATTCATACAAATAATAAAAATTTCTTTTGATATTAATTTCAATATTTAATTTAAAATTAAATTTTAGTTTAAAAAATAATGGTTGTTTGGTTTTTATTTATAATTAAAAAATTATTGCACTTACCACAAAATTGGGCTGAATATCCATTTAGGGAACATAAATTATTATGTTTTTAAACAGCACTTTTTTATTTTGCTTTAAGAATAAGGTTTCTCGGTTGCACAGATGCCGTTTTTAAAACTTGTTACGCCTGCACTTCTGTTGTCGTAAATTTATAACATATCGGCATTTTTCCCGATTTAAAAAAAGACAAAAATATCGTGGCCGGTGACCACAATGTTTAACTGACTTCAGGACTTTTTGGTAGATCTGTTGCCAATTATTGTTTTTATATTATAAGTTTTTATCTGGAAAACAATTATTTTTATTTTATTTTATTTGTAGATTAAAACATCTAAAACTTAGTTTTTTTTTCGCAAACGAATCTACTAATAAGCGATTAAGACGAAAGTTTTCAATGGTTAAGGTTTTCAAAAAGAATTGCTTCCTAAGTTCGTAACTTTGATATCGTTTAGACAAAAATCTGTAAATTTTTTGACTTGTTTTGAGCTCCATTATCGCCCATTAAAATCGTGATCATCATACTTTTTACACCCTGTATATATAACAGAGCTGGGTAGAACTCGAATCCAGGAATCGATTTCTTTTTACGGATCCGAAGGCTGGAATCGATTATTTTTTTAAAAAAGGATCCGTGATCCTGACTCGTTAAATAATTTTAAAATGATCCGAAATCGATTTCTTGGAAAGATCCGATTCCCAAGTGAATCAATTTTTTATATCTTGCATTTAAGACAAATCGGTTTATAAATGCCAAAATTTGCCTTTCTATATACGTCATTTTAAGTTTCCAAATTTTGACCCATTCTTAATTTCCAAATTTTGATCTAGCACCCTTAAAATCCCCTATATCTCGAATCTGAGGAAAATCGGTTTATAAATGCAAAAACCCGTCATTTCAAATCTTTTATTTTAAATTTTTAAATTTCGACATAAGATTCTTAATAAGTTTTACATTGATTTTCGGAAAGAAAAATTAAGAATTTTAAAACATCTGCACTTCTGCGTTGCTCTATATATATATATATATATATATATATATATATATAATATATATATATATATATATATATATATATATATATATATATATGCGTGTATAATGCAACTATTGAACACGAGCCGACAAAGAGCTTTTGTTAACCATAGTATTGATTTTACATATCAAAACTTTCTCGGAAACTTAATAGGCGACTTTAAAAGTTTTCCAAAGTTCCACCTTTATAATGGAGCTTATCGCAGTACAAGCAATGTAATGAAGAATTTTTGTCAGCTATGTGCATGTTAGTTTAAAACTTGTGTTAATATTTGCATAATGAAATATCACAAAACGAATCGAGAATTTTTGTTATGGCAAAAGCTGGTTATAGTTTCTACCACAGTAATGAAACTAGTTGCTAATGCCAAAACATCCATAAAGCACTAAACAAGGTTATGTTAAATTTATTAATTTTTAAAAATAACTGAAGAGTATTAAAATATTATAATTACCAGCATTTAATACTTTCTCTTCTATTTGGTAATTTTTTAATTGTATAATTTAATTTATTCTTGTTTCAGGTCCTTTTGATGTACCAATTCGATGTCAATGGGTTATTGATGCCAGCAATGTAGTGTCCTCGAATACATCTATTGTTGTGTACCTTACCCAACTGTTTACTTTTGAAGGTAGGTAATGAAAAAAAAATGAGAAAACATAATAAAGCTAGTATAAACTTATATGCCAATACTAAATTAAACATTTTTGAAATATTTTAGTTACTCAGCAAAATATTTTTTTTATTAAATTTGTTTATTTATTTACTAACAAAAACCACATTTTTTATCTTTATTTAATGAATGAAATGTAGATTTGGTTTTAGAACACAAAACAGTTTAGTTCAGAAACCTAATAACCCACATAATTTGTATTACCAAGATAATAAAAAATAAATTGAATTTTAGTCTTGATATGACTCAGCAATATATTAAACAATAATAATGGAAGCCTGCCTAGTAAAAAATTCCAAAAGCGGTTATTTTTAATTTTGTTCATAAAAAATAAATAAAATAGAAATACCAGCCATAATAAAAAAACATATTTTAGAAAACAAATAAAAATATTCTATTTCTATTTGGTAAAATATGCAATATTTTCAAATTAAATTTTTAATTTTTTAATTGGATTTTTATTTCTGTTGAATTCCTGAAATTCGTTAAGACAGCTGCTATTCTAATTTCTTAGCTATGATAACTTTATGCGTTTTTGTTCTTTAATGAAGGGGTAAATTTAAAATATTTTCATCGTTTTCGTTAGAGAAAGTCACATGAACAGAAAATAAATTGCATTGGTTCAATAAGTCAAGTTTTTTTTGCTTTGGTGTTTTTTATTAAATAAAAATAAATAAATTCCTTAATAGTGAAATAATAAATAAAATATTATAAACTTAAAAAAAAAGTGTAAATAATATGTGGCTTACGATTTAAATGGGCGATAGTAGAGCTCAAAACAAGTCAAAAAGTTTATATGACATATGTGTCAAAATATAACAGATTTTCTATAAACGATGTTAAAGTTAGAACTTTAAAAGTAATTATTTCTGAAAATGTTAACAATCGGAAATTTTTGTCTTAAGCGCTTATCAGCAATTTTATTAGTTAATGAAATAAACTAAGTTAAAATGTTTCAATCTACAAATAAAAAATAATAATAATAATCTTTCCCCTAGTTAAAAATTTTTAAAAAATGTTTGTTTTTAAATCGGGAAAATAAGACGATATGTTTTAAATTTACGAAAACCGTAGTGCAAATGTACCAAAAATTTTTCTAAACGGAATGTGTGGAACCGAGAAATCTTATTCTTCAAGCAAAATTACAAATGCTGTTTTAAAACATAATAATTTTTGTTCTTTAAATTGACATTAGGCTGATCTTTTAGTAATTAAAACTATTTTTTTATTACAAATATAAATCTAAGAATAATTATTTATTGTCTTTTATTTAAATTAATTCAAATTAAATATCAAATTAAATTGCCGGAAGTATTTTTTATTATTTGTATGTAAATAAACATCTCTTTAAAAAAGTGTAAATATACAAAACCTCGCAAAAACGTTCGACGTTCGACTCGCTGCGATAAAACAGGCGCGGTGTTTCCACTTTGGATGGCCATATTTCGAAAACAATTAACTTTGACTCATATGTTCTTGGCTTTTTGACTTGTTTTGAGCTCCACTATCGCCCGTTGAAATCGTGAGCATCATACTTTCTACACCCCGTATAACTTTTAATAAAATATATTTTTTAAGTATATGAGTATGTTAACAAAAACATTTAGAAATATAACGCGTATATACTTGGGATGGTGCATAAATAACTAAATATTGTATAACTAATTTTTGCACTAAAGAGCCTTTAAAAAATTCCAGTTAAAGGTTTGTGCAGCCTCTAAATATTTTAACCATTAACTAACGTTTCCAAAAATTTTAGAATGTGAATCAGTCATCGTTCACAAAGACTATAGCCTAAAAAAGTATTTTTTATTAAATTTTGATAATATAATGGCGTTTTTGTATGGTAAATAATTTAAGCAGATGTTGGTTGGTTTTTACGAAATAGTTTAACCACCAGAAAAACAAACAAGTTGCCTTCGCAACACAACTTTTTTAAAATACTTTTTCTTAACAAAACGATAATAATAATAATTAACGTAACAAATTAGATTTAATAAAAAATATAAATTATTGCTTCGACCTCTAATAACGACCTTTGACAGTTTTATTAACGCGAAAAAGAGTGTTCCTATTATTATTTTTTTAAGGAATTATATTTATAGATTTTATTTTTACACGATCCCTTAAATAATAATGCAAACAAAATAAAAGTCACTAAAAGGCATTTCAGTCGATGGACACTGAGTGACTCTTCGTGTTTGTTTGAATACACACGTTTTTAAAGGTTAGACGCATATTTCCATTAACTTTCTCAATAGAATATCCCATTAGAAAATGAATGGCAATTGTTTAAAGGGCTAACGGCCTCCGTAATCATAACTATCTCGAGAAAAAAATAAATATATAAGTTTTTATATAAAAAAACTCTTATATAGTGTTCACCATCTTAAAGAGATAAAATGTTCTTTTTAAAGATGCTTATAAACCAAATTGCCGCCAAAAAGTAAAAAAGTGAATTATGGTATCTCGACACTGAAACTCTAAACAAAAATCCGAATATCCCAATGCATTGCTCCCAAAAAGTTTTCTTTATAGTGGTTTTAAAAATATTAAAATATTTAAAATAAAAAAAACAGCACTTTCTAGGGCCACCATTAAAACTTCATTAAATGTACATCTAAATCACCTACAACTTTTTCATGATGTCATCTTTCTATTTTTTATAGTGTCCAAAATCTCAGTACACTCCCTAGCGATTTAGGTTACACTGTATAAAACTTGGGATAATCACTGCAGGTTAATTTGTAAAAATCAGAAAAATTTTAATCTTCTCTCAATGTGTCTGAAACAATAGTATATTGTGCAACAAGTTTTGAAAAAGACTCTTTGCACACGAGTATGAGGTTTGTAAACGAGCCGTAGGCGAGTGCTACAAGTCATACGAGTTTGCAAAGAGTCAGTTTCAAACATGTTGCACACGATACTTTTTCTATGACTGCAGAAAATAAGGGTTAATATGCGATTTTTATTATTTTTAATCTTTTAACTTTTGACAGGACTGTGTGAAAAATTTTTATACGCCGTGTGAAAAGTTATTGATTGATTATTTATTGCATTGTTTTCTAAATAAGGAATTTTATTAAATAAATTTAACAAATAATTAAAAAACAACAGACATATTTCTTATTGTGTTTTTAATAAAACATTTAATATTTCATGGTATTCTTGGAACACATCTTCTTGATTCATAGGCGAATAGGTAGGACTCAGAACTTCGCTAGTACTGACCATAAAATTTCGATGTTTAAGAACGTACAAATAGTACTTGGATACTATTTTATTTCTTTTTATATTCCTCACGCGGTTTAATGATGGTTGCATAAAAACAAGAGTTTCTTGTATCTTTTTAAACAGGTTATTTTTCAATAGATCTATACCAGCGTTCTTTACTAAATATTTTAAAAGTGGCAAGTTACTGTGATGTTTATCTATTTCTTCGACCCTTTCGCAAAATTTACACATACAATACTTTTTGTAAATATTGTCCATTGTAAATATAGAAATCTGTGTCAACCTTTTGCATGAATTATTGTTTTGACAGTTTGCTTACGAGTAATAGTTGCTGCCACAGCCTTCTAGAATTCGTGAGTAAAATTATGGTTTAAACTCATAATATTATTATTTAATAATCTTTTCATATGACAGTATAAAATTTAATAAAAAATATATTTACTTAAATTGTAGTAAGATTAGTGGCAGTTGAATAGAAAGCATATTAATGTTAAAACCCTACTTTGAGCAAACCATATTACTAAAGTTTAAGGTAACTCTACAAAAGACATATGCATATGTGTATCTAATAATATATCACAAAATAAATAATTTTAAATAATATGTTTGTTTCTTTTACTTTAGTAGAACAATCTTTTTAAAAAAATAAGTTAGTAATATAAGTAATGTCTTACGGTAAATATCATGTTACTAAAGTTTACGGAATAAGTTACCTTTATTATTATTAGTAAAACGAACAAATGTTTAAAAACTATTCATGGTTGTAGTAACAAAGAACACTACTTTTTACTTAAAAAATCATGTTTTAAGTTAAGGATTTTAAGGGTAGTGGCCTTCGTCAAGATATATAGGTTTAGTATGTATTCTATTAACAAATAAAAAATTACAAAATATAGGTTGACCCCATTATTTAAAATTCAGTACTTCCTATGACTTTAGTAATAGCTCTAAACTCTAGACAGACAGTATGTAGTGTGTTACTTGTTATGGTATAATATTAAGCTACTAAAGTCCAAGGAACAGTAAAATTTTTCCAATAGTACCGGGAAACTTACAAAAGGCTTATGTGTATTAGTTTAAGTATAAGCCCTAATGACGTTGTTGATATACAGGGTGAGTCGGGAGGAACGCACCAAACTCCAGGTAAGTATTGTACAGTGAAAATAATTTTAAAAAAATTTGTTCTTGTCCGATTCTCATTTGTTTTCAAATTATAGCGTAATTAAAATGTTTCAAATAGTTTACCGCTTCTTATCACAAATGCTGTGGGTACCGATTGTTTGGTCCGTTTTGTTGTTCTGACATGTGTTAGTGTCGGTGTCAGTGTGTTAATCCTGTTTATCATGTTAATTTAGGAAATTTTATTTGTTTGCAATCACGCTATATTTTGAAAACAAATGAGAATCGTATAAGAACATATGGGATTTTTTAAATTATTTTTACGTGTACAATACACACCTGCAGTTTGGTGCGTTCCTCCCGACTCACCCTGTATATTACGAAAATTGCAAGATTTTAACTTTAGCAATAAAATTACAATTCATAATTAGGCTGGATTTAAACAATTTAATACATCAAATAATCTATTCAGTTACAATAAGGTGTTATCATTATTATTTAAATAAAAAATTATCTTTAAATTAATAAAACAAAATATAAAGTTACATAGCTCTATTTAAAGTTATAGTTATGGTTAATTGTAGTTTTGAAACGTTCTTATATTGTCTTAAGAATGGTATGTTATATTTTGGTTATGCGTGAACATGAAGAAATCGGTGCCGGCGGGGAAGTTTTTGATTCTTGTATTTAATGTTGTGATAAGGACGTCGAAATTTGGCTTACAGATTTCTCAATTTTGTTTGCAATTTTTAGTTTATTTGCAAATTAATCGTCTACGTATCCTTCTGCCACTCCACTAGGACGCCATCCTCCATGGCGTTTAAGTGTAAGTAAATCCTCACCAGCATTAACAAGTATTGTTGCCGATGAGCGCCAAAAACAATGGCCTGTATATTCGCTCGGATTAGGCATTTCAAAAACCTGACTATTTCTGTGTATGCGACCAAACTTATTAATGCCTACAACTTGCCTAGTGCATTTTCCATTTTGATAATTTACATATATTGTAGAAGTTTCCAGTAAGAGTGAATGATCGGGGCATATTATTTTTTGTACTTGTTAATTGATCAACATAGCGGAATTTAAATCTTTCACGTTATTGACTGATAATTTATGTAATTCGTCACGTCTACAAGCTCCTGCCAGACCAATAGCAACTGCAGCCTAAAAAATGTGTTAATTAAAAACTTTTAGCAAGTTTGAGGGTAAGAACATTTTTTGTACTGTAAAGTTTGCTTTCAGTACGTACTTTTATTAGCAAGTATTCCGGATCCGGTGCTGCATTCAAAAATTTTGAAAAATCCTCCGCCGTTAGAATTTTGGACTTCTTTGGTGTATATTTTTCTAATTTTCGTTTTAGGAACGACTGTAGTTTCATATAATCAGTAATATTAATATTGTGCTTTATTTTTATGGTAGCTTTTAGCATGAAAAATATCGACCACAACGTGGATGCTTTATATTTCCTCGATAGTTCTTCAAAATATACTGGCAGTACATTTTCTGAAGAGGACTTAACATTGTTTCTTGCTTTCCACCCCTGAAATTTTTGGTATGTGGTCTCGTACCTGTATCTTGAAGTTTTCGGCAGAAGATTTAGCGAGACGCTTGTAGCTTTCTGTTTTATTTCTGGCGGTGTACATTCAAATTCACTATCACTCTCCATTTTTACACAGCAAAACATAATTTTTTCTAACAATACGTTTGACAGGTTGAAATAATAATAATTGTAATCAGGCAACCGAAAATCACGACCTACTTGATTCAAATTTTTGTGACATTCGTGCTGTTTATCCATCATTTTGGCCAAACCAGACCCAACCTATGTGAAAAAATTTAACACAGTAGTATCATACATCATATGAAATTAGTCATTTTTAGATCCTGTTTGACGTGCGTTTTTAGACACTTTTCAAAGCAGTCGTAGAAAAAATTATTTTTAGTTTGACAATAAAATATATACAACCAATGAAAGCTTAGTTATAAATAATGATTTTAGACCTCTTTTATGTTTTTTAACAACTTAGATCAGTCTATTCAACAAAATGCATTATTTAAAAGTTGTGTTTATTGGCAAAGTTAGATAAACAATATTTTGGCTTATTTTATTAGAAGAGAAAGACACTTAAAACGCCTTCTAAGTGATATTAACTCGTTACCATTAAAAGTTATATTTACATTGTGAATAGAGTTGCATAAATGCATATATACTTTTTAAATTCTCTCACACTGATATTACTATTGAATATACTTCAGCACGACGATATTTGTATAAATGAGAAACGTAATAAAACTTGCTACATGGAAAATTTAATGTTTCCCCAAGTTAAAAATGACAAGAAATTATTAATAGAAGGAAATTAGTTTAACCTCTTTAATTAGATCTTCTTCTTCTTCCTGGGAGCCGTCTTTCACTACCGGAGGCAACGCAGCCTCTTGGACTTTTTGTGCCTAATCTCCCATTGTCTTTTATACCAATCCTCCCATTAGTCTTGTTCCTTCTACCAGTCGGTATAACCCCGAGACTGGTTGGTTGATATATTCCTATGGGTTCATTTTTGGTTGCCCAAATAATGCCTGTCTTTTGTGATTTAACGCTTCACATTCACACAGTATGTGGTAGGCTGTTTCTTCCCCCTCGTCGCACATTCTGCAACTTGGGTCCCCATTGTATGAGCCTATCTTGTGTAGGTGCCCTCTTAGGTTATCGTGCCCTGTTAGCAACCCTACTGTTATGCGAAGTCTTTTCCTACTTTGTCTGAGTAGTTTTTCCTTCGTTCTTTTGGATGGGCCCCTTATGAAGCCCTTTTCATGTCTTATTCTACCGAGGTTCTCCCAGTATTCCTTGTGTTTGTTTCGGATCCATTCCCTGGTTTTCCCTCGTGCTGTGGTTTTGGTCACTTCAAGGGCAGGTTCTGGTCCAAAGTATGGTGTGGATGATCCTTGTCATGCTAGCTCATCCGCTTTTTCGTTGCCTTCTATTTCCGAATGTCCTGGTACCCACAGGAGAGTAACCCCGTTGCGTTCTCCCAGGACCCCCAGTTCTTTTTGGCATTCCCATGTCAGCTTGGACGTCACCTTGGGGTTTACTAGTGCCCCTAGTGACGCCTGGCTGTCTGTTATTATGTAGATCCGCTTGTTTTTGTAAGCCCTCCTGTTGTTTTCTTTTGCACAGTGAGTGCAGTTAAAGCATATATTTCTATTTGAAATACAGTACTGTGTGTTCCTAGTGAAATGGAGAATTGTGAATTCCTTATTTCACTGTACACGCCCTCTCCAGATCCCGGTTTTCGAACCATCCGTATACCAGATGATGTCCACAACCGTGCCGGGGAGATCGGGTTGCTGCCACTCACTTCGAGCTGGAATTTTTATCTCGAAGTTTTTGTTGAATGAGTATTGGGGAATCATCTGGTCTGTTCTCTCATCCAGGATGTTGCCGCCAACCTGACTTTTTATGTTGTTGTGTCCCAAACTAGCGTAGACACCAGTTGGTTTTTGTTGCAGTCGGAAGTAGCTTATTCTTGCCTCTCCCATCACTATGAGGTTAAGTGGTGGAAAGTCAAAGAGACATTCCATGGCTGATGTTGGGGTTGTTTTAATTGCTCCTGTTATAGCTAAGCAAGCAAGTCTCTGTACCTTGGCCAGTTCTGTAACAGCAGTTCTTTGTCGCATTTTTGTTCACCATACCAGTGATGCGTATGTTATCATAGGCCTTACCACCATGATATATAAACATGGGGCCTAAAACCACGTTTGGTTTAAGGCCCCATGTTTTCCCATGAGAGCGTCTGATTAACATAAGAGTCATCTCCGCTTTCTTTCCTGTTTTCTGAAATTGTTGGTTCCAAGTAAGTTTAGAGTCTAGGATGACACCCAAATATTTTACCTCTCCCACAATCTTGATTGCTTCACCTCGTAGGTTCAGGGGTCCTAAGACCTCTAGATTTCTCCTTTTGGTGAAGGCAACTATGGCTGATTTGGAGGGGTTTATGTTTAGTCCCTCCCTTCTCGTCCATCTGGTGACTGCGTTTAGGGTCTGTTGCATTTTATCCCTAACACTGTTGTTAAATTTTCCTTGGGCCATAATGACGAGATCGTCTGCGTATCCTAATGTTTGGTGCCCTTCCAGTTGAAAGACATTTAGTAAGTCGTCCATGACAAGGTTCCACAGCAGTGGGAACAGAACTCCCCCTTGCGGACATCCTCGCTCAACCCGAGCTACAAGAGTTTCTTCAAGAATTGAAGTATATACTGATCTGCTCTTAAGCATGCAGTCTATCCACCTGCAGCTTGTTGCGTCGATCTCTCTGCGCCTCGACGCGTTTGAGATAGATATGAGGGACGTGTTGTCAAACGCTCCTTCTACATCTAAGAAGGCACACATTAGCACTTCCTTGTATTTGAGAGCATATTCGGTCATTGCAGTCTTCCAGTGACATGTTGGTTATTTTGCATCCCGGAAAGTGTACCCTGAGTAGTTCTCTCATGGTCTCATTTGCCGTTCTTGTGTGATCTCCCGTGGGTTTTTTTTTAGAGTAAATATTTGTTATTGAGGTTCTTTCGAAAGAATCTTATGGAGTCTGGCTGCCTCATGAGTTCCTTCGATTTCCTCACAGAGCCTTCACCATGAATCTCTCTTAGCTTTCCTCAATGCCTTGTTGTATTCGATAAGGGCCTTCTTGTATGATTCCCTATCCGACGTTGCCCTGTTGTATTCTCTCCTTGCCCTCTTTTTCAGTTTGGTGAGTTTCTCGTTCCACCAGGGCACATTTCTCGAGTACTTTCTTATCACCAGCGGGCAGTTCTCATTGTACGCAGAAATAATGGCTTCCTGTATTTGATCCGTCATTATTTCTAGGTCGTGTGTATTGTTTATTTTTCGCTTTGTCCCTCTCAGTGTAGATTCCAGATCTGCCTTAAAGGCTTCCCAGTCCGTTTTTCGAGGGTTGCGATATGTTTCTTCTATAGGTTCATGTCCCCTTATCGTAAAGTTTATGTGTCTCTGATCTGAGCAACTTACCTCCCCAGATACATGCCAGTTGATAACATTGCTTCCAACGTAAGTTGTAGCTAGTGTTATATCTAATACCTCTTTTCGTCTACTATTTAAAAAAGTTGGTTTATTGTCTACATTTAATATGTCTAAATTGTTTGTCATAATAAATTGTAGTAAAGACTCACCTCTCAGGTTTGTGTCTGTGCTTCCCTAGGAGATGTGGTGTGCATTTGCATCGCATCCTAGGATGAGCTGCTATCCATTTCCCTGCAGCTTCTCACCAGGTCTTCCATCTCCTTGGTTGGTGGTAGGTCAGGGTCGTCATAGGGCAGATATGCCGATCCGAAGATTAATTCCTTCGGCATGGCCCTATCCCCTGACCTAAAGAAATCAGTTAGTGGTAGTATCTTGATGTCTTTTTTGACTAATATGCATGTTCTGGGGACGTCGGATGTTCTACTGTATATAAGTTCTCCACGTCCCCTAAACATCTTATCTTTCCTCGGTAGACCCAGGGTTCTTGTATGAGGGCCACGTCTCTTTAATTAGATAAAAAAATTAACAAAATATAAAATTATTACTTAGTTAAAAGGTTTAAAAAAACATTATATTAATTTAACAACATTTTAGAAACCCAAAACTTATTGGGTAAAAGGATTATAATTATTATGGACTTTAAAAATTACCCTTTTATAGTTTTATATAGCCCAAACAGGTAGGTCATGGATAAAAAGAATTGCCAAACATAAAAGATGTTTTTTAAATAAAAAACGAGATGGTCCTAAATCATGTTATATTTTTAAAGAAAGTTACAAATTAAATGACAATTTTGACACGTCAGATAGTAAAAGAAAAAGTTTAAAATTGAATGATCTGAAAGTAGTCGAAATAAAATATATTATAACCGGCCTCTGCTGCTTAATTTATTCTCTTATTATACGTATCATAATAATAAAACATTATTATTTCTGTAGTCATAAACTCAAAATCAATCTGTTTTTTTTCCTTTGTAACTGGACCACATAAAACTGTATATTACAAAACATTTTTTTTTGTTAAATACCTTTCTGACATCTGAAGAGGACATTTAATGCTATGATACAACACTTATGTTATATAATTGGCTCTGTTAAGTGGTCAAACGCAACTTTATTATTGTCATTAGAAAGCAAAGATAATAATTACAACAGGAGTTTTTGGTTTATAAATTATCAGTTATGTTTAAAAAATATTACCTACATAACTTGTATTAAAACATCAGTATTTCACCTTTTTATTTGTAAATAAACTTGACAACTAACAAAATATGTCAAAGCAACTTCTCGAAATTCATCTAGATTGCCATGAAGTAATTATTTTTTTTTAATTTTTACATCAATATGCGCATACTATATAACAACCTTTATGGCCTGTCTACATGCATATAAATTTTAACGTTTTTAAATTAACCGCAAATATTTTCCTTTTTACAACAAGTATACTAAAAAGTCTTTATTTTCTTAGCGTACTTTTATTTTTTTTTCGACTTTATTAATTAGTGCATTATTTTTTTACTATGGCTAAATGGCAAATGTCTTTGATTCTCGGGATCATGGAGAAAAGATTTTTCGCAACTTCATCGGTCATTTCCCATGAACTTCGCTTCTAAAACTCATGTTAACTATACAATGGCCAAAATGTAAGTAAGGTTGGGTTATTATTTAGTTGCAAATGTTAATAAACTCGTTTGTCATTTGTTATGGGTCAATAAACAATGGCAAAATACTAAGCAGTTAACGACTTTTTAATGGAAATTCCAAGTTCAGTTCTATTATATAACAGCACCGTAATTATAATAAAAGTGCTGAATTTTAGAACAAATTGTATGCTAAAACAATTGTTATGTATAACAATAAAAATGTACTGAAAATTAAAAATAATTTTTTGTAATGTGTATAATGTGGATTGCCACCAAGTAACGATCAAGTAAACGTTATTTTTTTTAATTTTCACATAATTTAATTAACAAGCGCTATTCTTTATTTTAACCCCTTTTAATTTTTTTGCCTTAGCTTTTAAGCAGCAGCAGCAACGTTTCGTATTATAAAAATATAAAAGGTGACGGTATTCCAATAGCCTGCGACCATTAAATCATTTAAGCATTGATAATCAGTAGGTGTAGGTGCAGTTGCTACTTAAGCGAGTTACTTTTAAAAAATAGGAAAAAAAACATCAAAGAGGTACGTCACATTACCTCATTATTTAGAAACGTTCTAATGAGATCTACGACAATTCGACGCGGACAATTGGTCGCGCGAAAAATCGACGCGGCAAATATGGCGCGACGGCAATTCGTCGCAGCGACAATTCGACGCGGTCAAATACGACGCATTTAAAATTCGATGCAGACACAATTGGTCGCAGAGACCTGGCGCGTTATTTAAAAAGCAAATCATGGGTCTCTGTCTCTGCATTTTTACGTCTGATATATACTTGGGGAAAATAAAAAGCCGCTTTGCTTACCAGAACTAACCATGACCGACTAGAACTTGGGGCTTTTGAATTTGTCTAAATTATCCCTACATAGAAGTTATTAATTTGATATTCTCTATAAATATTCTAATTGCACTAATCTTCTTTTAGGTATCTTTATCTTTTCGTAATGTTGTTTGTTTTTTGAAATGGAACTTTCTGTATAATATCTAGCCGTTGATAGATATTCCTGAATACTATACAGGGCATTTCCGATCTTGGGGCACAAATTTTACAACGACATTTTCGAATATCACAACGATATTTCTCATTGTCAGCGTCGAAATTTGCTGCGTCGAATTGCGATGCAACGAATTGTCGCATGCGACGAATTGTCGTACGTCGAATTGACCGCGTCGAATTGTCACGCGTCGAATTTGCCGCGACGTATTGACGTGACACCGTTCTAAAGAAAATCGTAAAAACTGGTCTTTCATTGCGTTAATTAAGTTTAAATAAAAGGCATCTATCTTGGCTTTACTTCTTGTCCTCATTACATTTTACACGTTACATTACGAAGAATCCGGTTAATTCTTTAATTATGCATTTTATCCAAATATGACTGAAGTAAGAGATTTAAACTTCGAGAATTTCTTAGTGCATTAAAATTTATTGACTAAAAGAAAAAATATGGCATTTGGTAAACCTATTTTAATTTTTTGTGACTTTTTTTCTTTCTAAGCGATATAATCTTAGTACTAAATTTAATATTTAAGATCTCCTTTAAATAGAAAGGGATATCTGGATATTTAAAAAACTACCTTTGACCAGTGTAAAAAAATATTTGTCAATTTTACTGTTTTTAATTTATTTACAATTATGAGCCTAACAAGGGGAAGGTAAAAAATTAAATATTGAAACTAAAACCTGTAATACTAGCAAGATTAAATTTTACTTAGTATAAAATGTTGCAGATTATATTAAAGTTTAATTTTTAAAGTAATTTAAAATATAAAATATACTTAATTGAAGTCGTACGTGACCTTGAGTTAAAGAAAACTTTGTTTTAGTAAAAATTATGTCAAAATAAAATATCAAAAAGTTGCTTTTTCACTGTAACCTTTTTTAGCAGGCAAAATATCTCTTAGCAGATACTTAAACAAATTATTCTAAAACAATTTTCTTCCCGTTCTGGGTTATGACACAAGCAATTTAAAAAGTTGGTATGTTGGAATATTCTTTAACAATAATAAGAATATTTGTAGTTGGTTTTGACACTATATACAGATTAGTTTAAGACAACTAGCTTTAAAAAAGAAGTTAAAGTAAATTTGTTTTTTTACATATAATGTATTTTCTTGGAAACAACGATATTACCAATAATCTTTTTACATTATGTTGGTTTTATTTGCTTTTAAACGAGCTTTTTAAAACATGAATAAAAAAACTTTAGACTTATTTAAAATCACTGCATATGATGCGAAATTTCACCACTTTACCTTCAGGAAAATTAAAATTATACCAAACATGCGAAGCCTTTACCGGGAAACCCAGAATCTTAGTTTAATAATAATAGTTTTAGTATAAGCTTCTTTATCGATTTCTTACTTTTATGGAGAAAAATGTTATTTTTCTCAATTATTTACAGTTTTTTTTATATACAGAAAATTAATAAGAAAGTCATAAATGTCATGGTTTGGGCTCAAATTTTAACTAATGAAGTATTAGAGCCTGGAGAATTTGACCTCAGAATTCAAATACGTTGAATATGTTAATGTTAACCTTGTTAATTATATTATATAGATCAAATACTAAAATGTTTACCCTTTTTTTTTCGTTGCTTATTTTTTAGACTTGTAGAAATGTTGAGAAAGAGATTACACTGGACAACATTTAATATACGCGGGGACGCCGAAAGCGGTTACGTGCTACTAGGGTTTTTGGGATCGCTGTTAACGATGAGAGGGTCGGTTAACCATCATAACGTCAGGTTCAAGGTAATATGAAGAAAAAGTCATTGGAATAATCTGGAAAAGTTTATGCATACGTTTTTAAGGGCGCTTAATCTCTAAATCTAGGGTTTATTTACACTTTGGATCTATTAAAATGCATGATTTTTTCCACATTTTTTCCATGATTTTCTCTCCACTTGACTTTCAAATGACCATGAAACTGACCTTAAAATCTGATTCGCCGACCTCAAAAACATACATACGAATTTTTTTACAGAGTTTACAATTTTATTGCAAAGACACTCCAAAATAACCCTAAAATGACCTTAGATAACCTTTAGGTTAGATGTAAATAAACGCCGGATTCGGATTCAGCGACCTCGAAAGTCTATGCACGATTTTGTCTTCACTTGACCTTTAAATGACCCTGAACCTGACATGATGATGGTTAACTGACCCTATCATCGTAATCAGGTACCCCAAAACCCTAGTAGCACCTAACCGCCTCCGGCGTTCCAGCGTATGTCAGATGTTGACTTGTGTTACCTAAAAAAATCATGTTAGGCGGAAAGTGATGTAGGCAGATTAATTGTTCGAACATTAATTAATTTACAGTCGACAAATATTACTGTAGTTTCTGCAGACATCGATGTATTGACTCTATTTACTGCACCAACTTTAAATTACCGTGATAGTAAGTCACTAAAGGGTTTTACCTCCGAATTCTTTGAACCTTTATCGATTTGTGTAAAATTGATAAGTAGTTAGAAAGTGCCTTACGTAGCAAAAGCGACATAGTGCCGACTTCCGCTTTTACACTGGGGAGTAGATGCCACCCCTTCTCGGGGGCTGAAATTATTTCATTAAAAATAGGCCTGAAACTTGACTAATTATAAGCATCTTTTATTCTATATTTTTTTGTTTTTTTTATTAGTCAATATATTTCCAGCTCTTACCAATTGAAAATGTTGTTTTAAAATAACTCCACAACTATACATTTTTTCAAAAAAAGTATTTCTACCAAAATAAAAGCTAATTAAAAACCAAAAAAAAAAACATTTTGAATCTAAAGCAACCTATAGCTACTTAAAGTATCATATCATCAGATTGATTGTTGGAACATCAATTAATTTACAGTCGACAAATATTACTGTAGTTTCTGAAGATATCGATGTATTGGCTCTATTAAATCCACTAACTCCAAATTACCGTGATAGTAGAGTCACTGAAGGGCTTCGCCGCCGAATTCTTCAGACCTTTATTAATTTGTGTAAAAATAAGTAAGCAGTTAGAGAGTGCCTCAGAAAGCAAAAGTGACACAGTGCCGACTTCGGCTTTTACTCTGGGGGTAGATACCACCCTTCTCAGAAGCTGAAATTATTTTATTAAAAAAGTCCTGAAACTTGACTTATTATGGGCAACTTTTAATTTTAAGAAGTTTTTTTGATAAGTTAATATATTTCAAGTTTTTTCCGATTGAAAATGTTGTTTTAAAATAGCTCCACAATATACGTTTTTTTTTAAAAAAGAATTTCTATCAAAAAAAGCTAATTAAAAACCAAAACAAAATATTTTTTTAAAAAACATTTTAGGTTAAATCTAAAGCGACTTATAGCTACTTAAAGGTATCATTTTTTTTTGTGAGTACTCGAACGCAAGTATTTGAGGTTAAATAAAGGGAAACCGATACATTTCTCGGACAATATCTTTAAAACACTCTTTAAAATGGAACCATTTTTTAAAGAATATCAAATTAAGTAAATTACATTAAAACTTAGCGAGTTATGATAAAAATAAGACAGGGCTCTCGATTTTTAAAAAATAAGGTGAAAAATAAAACCTAAGTCACTTCCACCAAAATTGACATTCATAGTATTTTTTGAAGGATTTACTTAATTTTAGTTTAAATAATCAGCTTAAAGTAACTGATTCGTTTAGAATGCTTTTTTTTTTCAATGAACGATATTTTAAAAAGAGCATTTTTTAAATTTCTCTAAAAATGCCTCTTATTTTTATTATAACGGATAAGAATAGATTACAATATGTGTGTCTGTGAATATCGTCTAAATATGGTGTGGTATATTAGTTCTGATGAACAATAGCTTTAAAATTTTCATTAGTTTTTAGAGAAAATGTTAGTTTTTAAGGGTCGAAATTTTACAATAAATAAATACATTTTTTTATAAGATTATAAAAGCATTACGGAAATGATTTAAGCTGACTTAAAATATATTTTTTCCAGAATAAGGAATCATTTTTAAGGATTAAAATTTTTCAATAAATAAATAAATAAATTTTACATATTTGGTAAAAACGATTTTAATTTATAAATGCACAATTAAAACGAACAAAGCTGCTAATTTTTTTTTTTGATTTTGAGATAAGGAGTGGTTTTTAAGAGGTAAAATTTTTGTGTAAAAATAATGCTTTATTTACGGGCGTGTGATGATCGCGTTGTTAAATTTGGCAGTGGAATAGCAATTGTTAAAAGTTAACGTCGGTTTAGAATGTTTAACAAAACGTCATTGTCAGTGTTATTCAATGATTTTAGTAGGCAACATGTCAAAATCTGACATTTTGTTAAACATTCTAAACCGTTGTTAACTTTTAACAATTGCTAAGTCCATTGCTAAATTTAACAACGCGATCATCACTCGACCGTTAATATTTTAGAAAAACAAAAAACAATTTTCTCATAATTTTTTGACTTAGGAAGTTAAAAAATAAATATATATCATACTTCAAAATTTTATAAAATATATATTCTACTCAACTAAATAAGATTTTAACGGATTGAATGCTTTAATTTGCATTTTTTTCTTGAAAAAAGGGTGGATTTACTCCGTAAAATGCAAAAATTCGGTGGTTATAACCTATTTTTCCCTTTTTTTTTTTTTATTTAAATATATATATATATATATATATATATATATATATATATATATATATATATATATATATATATATATATATATATATATATATGTTAGTTCTGATAGAATCACGGATGGAGAAATATGAGTTATTTTTCCGGGAGTACATCCGTTCGTTGTTTCTTCCGTTTGGAGTTTGCAGACGTTTCGCCAAAATCTCATTTGGCATTTTCCATGCTGATAGCTTCGAGGTCAAATGCTAACTGAGGGTCTGTCTGTTGTGCGTCGGCTTTTGTTTCGTAGTGGGTACCGATACTGTACGGCCTACCAAAAATACATAAAGAAGGAACACCCTTGAGACCAATTGTCAGCGCTTTCAACTCGCCCGTACACAAACTAGAAAAATACCTGGCCTCAGTACTACAACCATCAGTGGAGAAGGCAAATTCCTACATTAAAAATTCTGAACATTTTATCCAACACCTTAACGACCTCAAGCTTAGCCACAACCACATCGTAGCCAGCTTTGACGTAAAATCCCTTTATCCGAGCATACCAATAGACGAGGCCCTCCAACAGATATCAGAAATAGAAGACTTTCCACCACACATTATAAATCTCTCCAAACACTGCCTCAAAAACGCCTATTTCATGTTTGACGGTCAAATATACAGACAAATAGACGGCGCCGCAATGGGTTCTTCTCTGTCTCCAGCCATTGCTAACCTTTACATGAGCTACTTTGAAGCACGGGCTCTCAATAACGCATATCTGAAACCGAAGCTATGGCTACGATACGTCGACGAATTTTGTGGTATGGCCACATGGAAGCGACGAACTTCAAAATTTCTTAAAGTACCTGAATTCATTACACCCAAGAATACAGTTTACTTTGGAAATGGAAGAAAACAACAAACTACCATTTTTAGACGTCCTTATAATGAAAACAAAGGAAGGCAATCTGCAACACACAGTTTACAGAAAACCTACCCACACAAACAGGTACCTCAATGCAGAGTCGCATCATCACCCAGCACAAATACAAGGAGTAGCAAAAACACTGATATCAAGGTCACTACGCCTCGCGGACGTCCATAACAAGGATCTGGAATTAAAAACTATTACAACAGCGCTAAAACAGAATGGCTATAAAAATTCCACTATACAGAAAGCTCAAAAGCAACACACAAACCAAAGGCCGAAAAACACCACTGAACAGACAATAAAAACAGTATTGCCTTATATAAAAGGAACTACAGATAGAATCGGCAGGATACTTCGAAAACATAACATCATAACAACATATAAACCGCACCAAACTATCAGATCCTATCTCAAAAACCCAAAATACAAGATAAAACTAGAAAATCAGGGCGTCTACAGCATACCATGTGGAACATGCGGCCTCCAATACATAGGTCAAACCAACAGAAGAATATCGGCAAGAGTTGAAGAACACAAACTCAGCATAAGGAACAAACAAACAACATCGGCACTGTTCACGCACCAACACGAAACGGGCCATAAAATCGACTTTGAAAACTGCAAACAGATAGCCAATGTGGACCACTACGGGAAAAGGATGATCAGGGAAGCCATAGAAATAGAGAAGGATGGTTCACTGAATAAGAGAGACGATGCCCTAAACCTTCCAACAACGTGGAAAATCCTTTTCGCAAAACACAAAAAAGACGCCAATTCAACAAACGTAACCACGCTAAATTCCAATCCACCCGCAACGACTCAGGGGGCGGAGCCACCACCGACACGGACCAATCATCGGTACCCACTACGAAACAAAAGCCGACGCACAACAGACAGACCCTCAGTTAGCATTTGACCTCGAAGCTATCAGCATCGAAAATGCCAAATGAGATTTTGGCGAAACGTCTGCAAACTCCAAACGGAAGAAACAACGAACGGATGTACTCCCGGAAAAAAAACTCATATATATATATATATATATATATATATATATATATATATATATATATATATATATATATATATATATATATATATATATATATATATATATATATATATATATATATATATATATATATATATATATATATATATATAAGAAAAAATAATAACTGAACTTTGTCCTGTATCTTTTTTTTTAACTTTACCATAAAATGTGTTTTTTTTTCATAGCCCTGTTGTTAAAAAATTAAGGATCTGCTATAACATAGTGAAATTAAATAAGGTTTTATTTTAGGTAACCTTATTAACATAGGGGAAATATTTATTAAAATTGCTAGTAGGTGTCCGTTAAAAAAAATGTAGGATTTTTTTTAATAAATTCATTTATTTAAAATTATGAGGGTTTAAATGATTTTAAAAAAAAATTAATAGACCCTGAAGTCACATTTGAAATAAATATAAAAATTAATTTGTTTTTCTTTATTAGCTAATCATTCATTGTTTTGGATTGAGTTAAGGATTTTAAGAACTTCACGATTATTTTTTTACTAAAATTAAAATATAAAGTAATATTGAACATCTGTATTAAAGAAGTCAAAGCTAACGTGACCATGGTCTCTACCTCTCCTTTTTCG
>JAHBCN010007860.1:0-41254 GCA_019359885.1 Listronotus oregonensis | reverse complement strand
TTGGACTTTCGTTGTTTTTGGTAATTGTTCAGAATCGCGGTTCTACTTTTGGGATGTAAAATCATGATTAATTTATTTTTTATGAGTTGTCAAATATTTTTATTCTTAAAGTTTATTGAAAATAAAACAATTTAAAAAAATAAAAATATCAATTTTTCTATAATTTTTTTTAAAAGTAAATATATATTATATATTATATTTTAAAAATATATTATATATTATATATTATATAATATATATTATTTTATTTTTATATTATATATTATATATTATATATTATATATTATATATTATATATTATATATTATATATTATATATTATATATTATATATTATATATTATATATTATATATTATATTTTAATTTTAAAAAAAAAAAAAAAAAAAAAAAAAAACAAAAATATTTGTCTGTCCACGTAGGATAAAAAACAAATCATAAGAAATTGCTAATCCTAAATGGATGCATTTTATTGACCAAAAACTTGAAAAATACCCCTTTTTTATTTTTAAAGTAAAAATTAATACCATTTTTTTGGATTTCTATTTTTTAAACCCAAAAATTTAAAAAAATTAAAAACCCTAAAAAATTTAAAAATTTTTTTAGGAGTAAAAGAAACGTGTAAATAGGGACAGGTATACAAGAAATAGGCATTAACCTTAAAACTTTAACTAGTTGTAAATGTATTTGTTTTTTTGTATTACCGATGTACTTAGATGTCCTATTGCACATTTCCACCATTTTTTCGTTAATTTTTCAAAACGTTTGCAACTTGGATAGTCAAATACTACAAGGTCTGCTCCAAATTCTTTAAATGCTTTTGTCTTTCCCAGATCAATCAAAAATTGAATTCCATTATATATCATGTCGATATCCTCCTCGTCACTTAGATAATTAGGATCTATAATAGGTTTATGTCTTGGGTTTCGAGATTTAAGTGTTACAGTACCACGTGATTTTGGATGCAGTAAAAATATTGTCACCGGTATATCAGTGGAACTGTTGCCTTTAAGTGCAGAGGCATATTCGTCATTTAATCTAAATAAAATATAAAATTTGTTTAATAATTTTTCTTAAATTACATCTTACTGCCATTTTACACTTACAAGAATTATTCCGGAAATAGTTTCCATAATTGTGCAAAAATTTAAACAATAATAGTTTTATGATTTACCTATCGAATAATTTTAAATAAAATATTTGCATTTAAAAAAATTAAACATGTTTTATATTTAAGTGTAGAAAATTGTAAAAATAAGCCAAATTTGAGGCAAAAAGATACTTAAGGTTTAGCCACAGAACATAGTCTTGATTAAATAAAATAGGTTTACCACTCATCACACAATCTGACGTGTATTGTGATTACCTGTGAAAAGCAAGTTAAGAAATTTAAGATAATGTCCAGAAAAAGGAGTATAAATAGGTAACCGTACCGATAGTCGCGTACAGTGTGGTAACATATGAGATATTTTTTTTATTAATTGAACAATTAAATTACTAATATTGTTGCAAGCCGTATAGCCTACAGGGTAGATCAATAAATATAAAAATTGTACAGGAGTAAACTACCCTTATTTCAAAAAATTCAGCAAAATGTTATAAAGAAAAGTTGTTTAAAATTAAAAGTCATGCCTAGATGCCAAAACATAGCCTCCTTAAAATTTTTTGTTTAGTTTTGAAAAACCTTTAAATTTTTTTTATATTTACCCTAAACACTCTTATGAATTACTCAAAATCAAATCAATTTCGCATAACTTTGTTCAAATTTAAGCATATTTGTAACATTAACATAAATTTTTATTTTTTTAGGGAATCATAAAATTTATGTGTGTTGCAACAATACTAAATACAACTTTAAAATTTTACAAAAATTCTTTTAAATAAGGTAAAATATTATTAATAATAATATGCTTATCAAAAAACGCTTATTTAAAGTGCAATTTTTTTATTTTAAATGTTAATAGAAAAACCGTACCAATTAATAGACATCATAAAAAAACCTACTTAAGTTATCGCGGATACCCATGAAACAGAAAAACCAATGAGGGTTAAAAGAAATCATTATGACACTTTGGTGACAATAATTTTCCTTACTTAAATAATTATTCTTCGCTTATTAAGTTTATTTGATTTTAAATGCCTCCTCCAAGACCGACACCAGATGGTCATACAGTCGATAATATTTTTGCATATAATTTTTTTATGCGTTTTAAATATTTCCCGTTAAATGTAAATTAATTTTGATTTGTTAATTGTTAAGTTATAGCATCGGCACTAACCAAACCATTACTTTACCACTTCTGAGATTTGGGTGAATTTAGTGCATACATAATGCATACCTTGTATTGTTAGTTTTAATTCACAATTAGAATAATAATAATGTTATCTTTAACACTTATTTGTTCTTTTCCATGGGTGTCCGTGATTATTTTAGTAGGATTTATGTTTGTAAATTATTTTTTAATAAATTTTAAATATTTATAAATATAAATAATATAAAAATTTTATACTTTTAATGAGCGTAAAGTTGTGTTTAACATCGTTGCAACAAACATGAAATTTGTCATTCATTAAAAATTAAAAAATCTATGTTTATTTTAGAAATATACTTGAATTTAAACAAAGTTAAGCAAAATTAATTTGATTTTGAATAGTTTATGAGTGTTCAGTTTTTTTTATAACATTTAGCTAAATTTTTTAAAATAAGGATACTTTAACAATTTTTATATTTTTTCACCTACCCTGTATGATGTTTGGCTTGCAACCATTCTAAGTGCATCTAATATGATTATTGAACATGTACCAACTTTGAGCAATATTTGTATTTTGATTGTGCAATTAATAAAAAAAATCCTTTATGTTTCATTCAAATACATAGACTACTACCAAACATCCTACAAAATGTTTTATTAACATTTTTGAGATGATTTTTGCGATAAATTGCGCCAGAATTTTTGTATGTGTAAAACAGCACTTAAAAACAGAATGATAAATAAATTAAATTACCCAAAAACAAATTTTAGCTGTTCACCAGTTATTCCCGGTGTAATGAATATAAATTCAATTTCTGGTCTCTTTTTCTGATCTTGTTTAAAATTGGTAAAACCCATCATTTCGCCGGAAAAACCAGCAGTAAGTGGCCTTAAATTTTTAGTGTAAAGTTTAAGTTGTTCTTCAAGAGTTAGGTTATAAAGTATTGTTTTAGTCCTAAAATTATTAAAGAATTAATAAATATATATATTTTTTTCAAACACGAAACAATTTTATAAATAATGTTAAACTTTTTTGAAATTATGCCTAATACACTTAATTTGAACATATAGAACATAAATCGTAAGTAGAAATATATTTGTAATGTGGTCTATTAGCAAAAAACTAATATAGTGTCAGATCTATGACGTTGCCTTTAAACTTATTAAAATAGATTTTTTTAAATTTCTCATTTTGAGGATTTATTTTGACAATCAAAATAAAACCATAAAAGCTCAAGATTTAACATCTTTATATTTTGTTATCAAACAAAGATACCTTGTTACAGACTTACAGACAAAGGTATTAAATTACAAAAGGAACACAGATATTTTAAATATTCAAATCTATGTATTTTACTAGTTGGGATACACTAGCAATAAAACTAAATTTTCCACGACAAATAGTACGCATTCCTCCACAGAAGATCCACAGCAGATCTTTTTTTATTTGTTTTACCTAACTTGTAACTTTGTTGTAAATAATTATTGCTGTTTAATATAGCTTTAATTAAAAAATCTTCTTAGTATCTTAATTTTTTACAAGGTTAAAAACAAAATTTTATTTTTATTCCTCCAGAAGAACTGCCCTTCAAGTCTTTTAAGGGTAAATAGCTAAAACATATGCGCCTAGGTAACCAGCTTTGCGACAAATTTACCTTAAATATTTTGTTTAAACACGGCCTGTACAGGGTCTTTGATTATATTTACGTGGCTTCTGGGGCCATTATTTTTGAAGACAGAAAAAAATGTTTTTCATAAAAATTGTAGGATTTTTTCCATATTATCTTTTGAAATTATCAGTAAAAAAATATCGCAATAAGAAAATGGAAAAATATAGGCAACTTCAACTTTTTTAAATGGAACACACTGTATATTATGCGCTACAACGAAAGATCTTTTTTTTCTCATTTCAAATATATATACATTGATGATATTTGGATGAACCATATTTGAGATATTTTAGGTTAAATTATTAATAAATTACAAAAAATTTTCATATTAGTATCAAGAAAGCCATGGAAACAATAGAATTGTTATGTTGCTGAATTTGGTGAGAGTTTTCTCTGGACCCATAATGTTTATTTTTGTGATTAAACATTCCTGCTAAAGTGAAGGAAGACTTGTCGGTGAATATAGTTTTAATAAAAAACTTTGGATCCTGCTGCATAAACCTAGCTATTTCCAATGCATACTTAGGTCGGTCCTGCATGTTTTGTTCAGAAAGGTTCTGAACGGACATAAATTTATAAGGATAAAATTTGTAAAACTTTAAGGTTAAATAAATTTTATAATCTGTTTTATTAAGTTCAGTGCCGCATTCAAGATTGATATTTCAGGATTTTCTAAAATTATTAAAAGTAGTTAGTGCAAGTCCAATAGAAAAAGTATAATAATTATCCTGAAAAAACGAGGATATCCAAAACCTTGTTTTCATGTCGTGCTGCAGTCCTTTTCTTCATTTTAAAGCTTTTTCGTTCAATAAACTTTCTTACTATGTATTTAATAGTATCTATAGATGGTACCCGTTGTTAAGGATATAATAAGTAATATTTCCTTTGCACTGTCGTCACATTATTATTGTTACCATAAAAAAGACGCATAATAGAGATTTTTTGTTCTTCTGAATAGCCCATCGACAAAAAAGCAATACAAACTACTTTTAATAGTTAAAATGATAATTTTCAATTTTTTAAAATATTAATACGTCAAATTCATTAAAACAATTTTATTGTTTTCATAGCTTTCTTGATACTAATATGATTTTTTTTTTCAATTTATTTATATTTTAGGCTCAAATATCTCAAAAATAGTTTATCCAAATATCATCAATGTATATATATTTGAAATCAGAAAAAAAGATCTTTTATTGTAGCGGATAATATACAGGGTGTTCTATTTAAAAAAGTTGAAGTTGCCTATATTTTTCTATTCTTTTATTGCGAAATTTTTTTACTGATAATTTCAAAAGATAATATGGAAAAAAACCTACAACTTTTATATAAAACATTTTTTTTTGTCTTTAAAAATAAATACTCCAGAAGCCACGTAAATATAATCAAAGACCCTGTACACTAGGGTGGAGCGAAAAATGCAAAAAAAAATTTGTTTGGAAATTGAAAATGGGCTAGTATTAAATAAGTGCTACACATGTATGTTGTGTAACGTTTAAAATTTCATTGCTTTTGGACTTTATCTTCAGGTGCCACAACGCATGTAAATATTGAGATATTTAAAAAACGAGTATATTTTTTGTATTTTGTACGGACTTTCGCTAATTTATTATACAACTTAAAAAAGTTTAATAATAAACCACCCAGAACTGATCACGAGGATCCGTACCGTACCTGGAGCTCCACTTACCCTCCCACATCCAATGATATTTAATTAAAAAATTTTTTAGTATTGAATTTACACATTTCAGATCTTGATTTCAGTTTTGTCATTATAAAGCCATTCCTAGCTTCTGTTCCTGCAACTGCTAATGATGCTTTTGTGACTAGCTTTACCTTTCTCTTCACAGTCTGTGTGTGGCATGAAAATTTTACTAGATCCATTTTAGGAACTGACTTTATAAGCTCGAGTAGTTCTAACTTTGAAATTGACTCGACAATTGGAGATTCAGTTATGTTGCATGTTTCCGAGTTAATAAGTTCCTCGTAAATGTTTGCACCAAAGTTTAGCTTTGGTGCCGTAAATTTTCTTACAGTAGCACTGGTAGCAGAAAGTCTGGTGTTTTTGCATTCTAATATACGCCGTAGGCTTAGTTCTCGAATATGTGTCCTATTGTCATTTAACATGCTAAGTAACAGGTTCTGTAGATGAGCAAAAAACGAGTTTCTTTCTAGAACTGGGTCAATAATTTTTAAAATATTTTTTGAGGCAGATATTTATTTTGATCGTTTTATCATTTCCAACAAATGCTTCGGTCCATCTAAGCAAGAAGATTTTACCTTTATATTGAACCAGGTAGGTGCATATAATTTCACAACCAAAGTCGCCAAAATGGTTAGATTTCTGGAAGGCAAACATCTGAGCTATTACGACATTTTTAGGTCCAGTAATTACCACAGTACCGTCACAGCCTATAGCAACTAAACCACACGTATTGATTCTTCCATCAACAAACTTTAATAAACATTCTTTTGTATCTTTTGCAGATCCAGTAGCAGAAACAACATGACCTTAATATTCGGATCAAGGTTCTTTCACTACAGCAATACGTTCTTCTACAGCTACCTTTCTATGCAGTTTTGAACCCAAGGAAATGTACTGAACGGTTTTATCTTTTTGTTCATCGAAGTAAATACCTTGCACGTTAAGTTTTTCTCGTCTAAAGTTTCTCACTAATAACAACTTTTTTTCTTTTGTTCTCTTCTAATTTTGCTGCGATCAATTTTGATTGGATCTGTCATTTTAAGTTACTATCCCCAAGTCATGAAAGATTGCACTAGCTATCATTGCTGCCGATCGATCTGAGACGCCAGTTTGATCAAACACTGCAGACAATTTATCCAAATTGATTCTCATATGAGATGTGCTAGGTTGATCTAGATCTAACTGAGCTGAGGAATAATTTTATTTTAATACAAACTCTGGATCGCCGTTATCAGAATCACCGCTTCCGCTTTCACTTGAATTTATACTTTGAAGCTCAGTTTGCACCATCTTGGTGGGGAGCTGTGGTTGACCACTTGAAGAACTACTTCCAACTCCGCGTTTTTCGCTTTTTAATTTTCTTTCCATTTTTGTCTTTATTAATTTTGTTGCTACTTAGTCCACTCCTCCAATTATCTTTTGTCGCAAATGTTTTTGGTCGTTTCGGAGCTCAACTAAAACTGTTACACTTACAGTAACAGAGATCAAAAAGTTTATTCTTAGCCTCCTTTAATTTAAATTATTTGATTTTGAATTTTTTCGAGATAGGATACTTTTAATATATGCGAATATAAATAACAAAAAGTGTGCGTAGAGAAGCGGCCATGCCAAATGTGGTTGTTACTAAATAGTATTTATATTTAGGTTAAGGTTTTTGAAGAAATATATTTAATTATTATATTAAGAAAAATATCTTGTTTAATTTACATTTTTTCTAAATACTCGCATTTTTCTTAAATTTTAAGTTTAATGTGGTACCTGAAGCTACTTTTGAAAAAAATTAAAATTTTGGGAAATAAACCTTCTTATTAATACGCAAATTTTAGAAACTAGTCGCAAGTAAAAATCAAAATTTAATTTTTTCGCTCCAGCCTACTGTACACTTAGTGCTTGCTTTAATTTCTTTGTATAAATTAGGCATTTAAAATTTATATTAACAACTTCATAGTTACTAGTCATTGCAACATACCTAAACAGTGAAAAACTAAAGAAATATGTTTAAAAAATATCTCAAGAATCAAAAACCTTTGTAAGATCTGTGAATCTCGCTAAAAAATTGATAACCTCTAAAACGTTAAAATAATAGCTACACTTACCTTTAACACAGAAAGGTAGGTATGATTTACTTGTAAAATTTGGTATAAAACAATAGAAAACTTTAATTTAAATTAAAAATATAACAAAACGCAAGTTCTTAACAAAAAAAAATATTTTTAACTTGACAATCAAGTTCTTCTTTCTTTTTTTGTCAATGCTATTCGTAAAGTTAAGGAACACGAAAAAAAAATGTCAAAATAAGATATAGATATTGCTTACTAATAACAGCAAAAAACTACTTAATGTTGCGTCTATTACCCTTATTTTAGGTAAGATATTTAAACAAATTAAACACGGAAATTATTCATTTCCCTTTCTTTTTTTTGCAAGAAAATAAAAATATATCTTGCTTAATGATTGCCAAGGCTAGGTCTCATAAAAGTGGCGTTTGACAATTCACTATTTTTTTAATATGCCAAAATTCCCTACAGCACAATAATTACCCTAATATGACCAATCACCAAATGTTTTTGACTCTATATTTTTATGGAACTTTACTTATCAAATTTCCACTAAATTATAGCATACCATATTAAATAAAATAAACAACATGATCTTTAGATTTACACAGAAATTTTGTCTTATTGGAATATAATTCTTTAAATGTTTTCCAATATGACAGCATTAAAATTTGACCGAATTATTACCATAAATGAAAAATATATTTAGAAATAATATATATATCTTAAAATTTTCAGTTTATAAAAGTATTTGTAAAACTGTTTGACATGGTTTGTTAAAAAAAAAAACAATAACATCGGATATATATTTTCATTTCCACGTTTTAAAATTTATATCTAGTAAACTTACATATTGAAAACGTATCTTCATATCAAGTCAAAACTAAATAGCTTTAGAGCTTTTTTAAGACAATTTTTTAAATTATATTTATTTTTAACAAAAGATATGTAAAATAACACCTAATATACTGACCTGATAAAATAACTTCTTTCCTGGCCTTTGCAATATATGTATGTCCATTTTTAACAAACTCAACTCCTTCCGCTTCATTTTTTGAGTTAAATAGTAAATTGGTTACGAAACTGTTTAAACTAATATTTAGGTTTACTCTAGTTCCAAATTTTTCCAAAAATGCTCTTGCTGTGCTAACTCGTTCATTCCCATTCAGGGCATATTGAACTTTTGAGACACCGTTTTGGTCCTTACCATTGTAATCATTATTGGGATCAAATCCTAATTCTTTAAAGCCATTTACTATAACAGGGTGCTAAGAATAATAAACAATATTTAATTTTTTAGTTTGGCGTAAAATATGTAAAAGTTATTTCAAATCCGATTGGAAATTGGGTGACAAGAGGACTAAACCTCTTTTTATTTTCTAATTTAAATGCAAATCTAATCGTCCTGAACCGATGTTATGGCTAATAACGGATATAAGGAAAAAAATCCAATAAATGAATTATGTGATATGGTTCTAATCACTGGAGAAAGCAAATCCAAGATAAAAACTCCGAAACGTTTGTATGAAATAGAATATCCCCAGGAAATTTTTCGTTATATCTGTTAGTAGCCATAACGACGGGCAATTAGATATGTATTAAAAATACTATATTTATACTTAAAAAACTGACGTTATGACATTTTTAGCTAGTTACTATGGTTGTTATGTAACTTTTAAAAAACCGCTAAAACCATAGAAACGTAAAACGGCATTAAGAGATAAGCGGATTTTTCCCTTTAATATTTCTATTTAAATCCCGTTTTCTCGTAAACAATTAAATATAAGGATATGACATGTTAGACAAAAAATATCTAGAATTTAATGCAGAAAACAAAAATGCAACAAAAAATATGGGGAGTCATTTAAAAAAATGAAGTTGGTCCTTGTACGGACTTTCTGTAAACATAACGATATTCGCAAAATATAGAGCAGCAGAAAACCAAAAAAAAATTGTATAAAACATTTTTCATCAATTTAAATAGTTAAAGCAATAAACGGGGGATCTCACTTCATAGACTTACCCTGTTTATATACAAGATGACTATTACATTTTTTTTATATACGAGAAAATCCGCAAATATATTCTTGTTTAGATCTCGTTTGATGACTTTGTACAAAGAAACCTGTCTGTCATATCTCACAAGGGTTAAATAAAAAGGTAATATGAAAGCTTTGGTTTTTTTACTTATAGTTAAAAAAAAACTAAATGACAGTCTGGTTATACAAGGTGTCCGGAAATGACGATGAAAAATTTTAAGGTATGATTTTTCATAAAAAGATATGACAAAAAAGTTCATATTAACATAGGTCCGGAAATGCTTCCAGAGGGAGCTACAGGCCTTTGAAGATGGTTTCATAAAATTGGTTTTTATTTAATTTATTAGGATCTACTTACAATACAGGAATTAACTTCTGCGTATAAATTAGAGTGATTGGAGGTCACTTTTTGAAAATATCACCCATATTGCAACCAGTGGCGTGGGAACAAAGGGGTGGTTAGTTATTTAGGGTCATATTTTTTTTTTCGCCGAGTGCTATCTTTTAAATAAATTATGTTTCTTTGAACATTTTTACGTAAAAAAGGTTCCTCTGGTATAAAGTCGTATACCTAGTCGACGTTTTCGAGATAAACGGACTTTAATGCTCAGATGCACTGCAGACATCCTTTTAAGTCCGTTTATCTCGAAAACCGTCGACTAAACGACTTTATACCAAGGGTACCTTTTTTACGTAAAAATGTTTAAAGAAACATAATTTATTTAAAAGATAGCGAAAATACACTCGGCGAAAAAAATATGACCTTAGATATCTAACCACCCCTTTGTTCCCACGCCACTGGTTGCAATATGGGTCACCTGATATTTTCAAAAAGTGACCTTCAATCACATTAACTTAAACGTAAAAGTTAATTCCTGTTTTGTAAGTGGATTCTAATAAATTAAATAAAAACCACTTTTATGATACCATCTTTAAGCCTGTAGCTCCTTTTGGAAGCATTTCCGGACCTATGTTAATATAAACTCTTTTTCATATCTTTTTATGTAGAATCGTAGCTTAAAATTTTTCATCGTCATTTCCGGATACCCTGTATAAATAATAAGCCCCAAGAAATATATTTTTTTATTAAACTTACCCATTGGGATTTTTATTAAGCTTTATTATATTTGTTCAATATTAAAAAAAAATAATTAAAAAATGCCCATTACCTCGAAAGTTTAAAAATGGTTTTAAATTGGGTTTTACATATTGCCTATCTTTCAACTTTATCATTACTTATTGCTTAATTATGCTTTTAATTTTATAATTAAATATAAAATATTCAAACATTCCCATCCCAATGTTATTAATTTAACAAAACATTTATTTTAAAATTATTTTTTTGTTTTACCTAATTTGGTCTATAAGTTTTTGGGCTCAGGACAAATATTTGTTCTAAATCCACTCATTATGCAACTCTTTTAAATAAAAATTCATAAATTAAAAAACATATATCATATCAATATTTGATTTCACGCAGATAGTTGTTTAAATTTACCTTAAAGAGTTTAAAAGTTATCTGTCAAAAACTAACGATGTTTATGTACATAAAGTCGGTCAAAAAAATTAAAAGTAATCGAATTTTGATCTGATTAAATCTTAACGTAAAAAAAACCGTTTAGACCGTCGGTACGATCGACCTGAGAAAGTTCAATCCAGCCAAACAAGAAGATTGGCATAAAGGTCATCATCGGATTAAATTATAAGGCCGAAACGTTTATACTAGTTATTTTGAGGAAATAATTATCAAATGGAATTGTTTCCTGCACTGATATCAGAATTTACCTTTTTAAGGACTCTAGCGCCAAAACCTAATATCTTTATTTTAATTTTCTTACTTTGATGAGATGTTTGGAGGGTATTTTTGGGACAACCTGTATAAACAGAGGCAAAATGTTGTTTATTTTTTTTATTTTATTTGGCATTTTTTTTTTTTTGGTTTGAAAATAAAAAATCTTATTACTTTAGTTTATGTAAAATATTATTACAATAGTTTCATATTTTGCGTAATAAAAATATATATCTTTCTTTTGTTATATCGCTACCTTTTTGATTGCTATTTTCAAGTAACCCTGGATGTGTTTTTGTAAAAAAACGTCCCTTTAACTTTATTTTTTTTCCTATACAATAATACCAGAAAATAAACTGGTCACTCTGTACAAAACATTTACAAAGTTTATATTATTGTATTAAAGAGTCTTGGAACACCACTTCGGAGAAAAATGAAATTCAGGCATTTTATGAAATTATCTCTAAAAGCTACTGTTTTTACACAACCATATTTTTAAAATAATTTACCAGTCCTGGAGTTCCATTGGTTTGATTAACTGTAAAATATCCGCCTGATCCGTGATAATTTGTATCCCTGGGTTCAAAAACTGCATTTTCAGACTTTTTAAAGTAGGGCAAAACTTCTTCGTAGGACCAACCTGGGTTTTCATATACCTTTACCTAAAAAATAATACAAAAATAGGGCAAAATAAAAATAAGAAATAGAACTAAAAATAAGATGCAAATTATGCCTTTTTTAAGGGATGACGTAATATTTTTAACTTTGGCTATAGCTTACCCATCTATCAAAATCTTCAGGATGGCCTCTTGCATATACTCCAGCATTTATAGTAGTTCCACCACCAACTACTTTACCTTGTTGAAAAAAGCACCTTTTGCCTTTCATCCCTTAAAACCATAAACCATTAATTATCTGTTAAAGGCTTCTCCCAAAACAAACATATTAAAATAACCATGGTCTGTTTGTGACTCCAAAATAGTATAGACTATTTCACACCTTTTTTACATAAAGAGCTTTTATTAAAGGTGTATTTTAGGACTAGGTGTGTAAAAAAAGTGTATTGTGTTTGTTATTTAAAAAAAGTTTACACCAGACTTTTTTTAAATAACAAACAGATCTCTAAATACATACTGTATAGGTAATCTCTGCTACGCTAACTGTACAAAATAAAGTTTATATCCATATTAATTTACAAAAGGTATTTACCAAATCACTCTAAAGCTGTAAATAAAAGGGATATCGAGGCAGGGGAACCATAGAAAAAACATGATATGGTCATGTACATGTATAAAAAAGATAGAAAAGTTTCTGGATTGCTTAACAAGAAAAAAATTAATATTCAAATCTTTTATTGATGATCAGGAAATCGTCAATGTCTGTTCGTACATCCTACATAGACAACGACCAAACATATCTGGGGCTAAAGTTGTAAGAATCTAAAATCTTAGGTTTTACATGGCATAGGACGTACAAAATCGTGAAAAGCACTGGTTAAGTTTTTTAATATACTACACTGGAAAAATAACAGGATAATAGGTAAAATTTATCTTTATACCACTACCAAAAAACTAGGTGCCAAAAGATGTAGCATATACAGGTTGATAAGTCTTATAAGGTTAATCAGTCTTCTTAATCACACCCTAAAGGTTTTCCTAAGTATTACAACAGCCCCACAAAATAAAAAAAAATTAAGGTCCAAAAGACTTGACCATGTTATTTCTATGTTTTTCAGGTCGCTAAATCTGAATCCGGTGTCAGTTTGACCCTATCAGGTTAAAGTCAAGAGCACATCAAGGTCAAATCTGCAAAATTAATCGCAACCAAATTTGAACAGTGTGTACTTATGTTGATCAGGTCCCTCAATACGAATATATGGTCAGTTTGAACCCATCGGGTCATGGTAAGGAGATATTTTAAGGTCAAATCTGCAAAATTATTCGCAACCAAATTTGAACAGTGTATACTCATGATATTCAGGTCGCTCAATACGAATACATGGTCAGTTTGATCCCATCGAATCATGGTAAGAAGATATTTCAGGGTCAAATCTGCAAAATTAATAGCAACCAAATTTAAACAGTTTATACTTATGTTGTTGAGGTCGCTAAAAACGAATATGTGGTCAGTTATATCCTATCGGGTCATATTAAAGAGATATTTTAAGGTCAAATCTGCAAATTACACAACCTCACAAAAAAACACGAATGTCCGAAAGCAATGACGATGGTATTTTTATTTTTGGGGTCGCTGAATTCGAATCCGGTGTCAGTGTAAATCCATCAGGTCAAGGACAAGAGCATTTCAAGGTCAAATCTGCAAAATTAATAGCAACCAAATTTGAACAGTGTATACTTATGTTGTTGAGATCGCTGAATACGAATATATGGTTAGTTATATCCCATCGGGTCAAAGTCAAAAGCATTTCGAGGTTAAATCTGCAAAATTAATCGCAACCAAATTTGAAGAATGTATACTTATGTTGTTTAGGTCCCTGAATACGAATATATGGTCATTTTGACCCCACTAGGTCATGGTAAAAAGGTATTTCCAGGTCAGATCTCAGAATTACACAGCCCTACAAAAAAAAACACGAACGTCTGAAAGACCTGACCATGGTATTTTTATGTTAATGGGACCGCTAAATCCGAATCTAGGGGCAGGCAAATTTATCAAAATTCGAGATCGATGCTGAAAGTAATCCCTAGACGCTAATTACATTTTGGGGCAGTTGGCTTTAATAAAAATAAAATAGGCATCGTCCATTAATCTAAGGTAAGGTTTATAAGGGAGGAGGGGGGGTTTGGAAAAAAACACAAAATATCACAAGGGAAGGGGGTGTAGCAAGATATCTCTTTATTTATTTTTTTGTTGATCGCGCGATTTCTAAAGCGTAAGGTCAGTCAGAAACAACCTGCAACCTTAATGTATGTCTGAACATTTTTTATTACGGTGCTTAATTTTTAACTTTTAAGGATATTTTGTACCAAAAAATATAGGTCGAAGAGGGTGTTCTCTAAAACCTCATTACGTATCACCAGGGGGTGAAGGGGGTGTTAAAAAGTTCCCTTAAACCTGACGTGATCATTGGACGACCCCTTAACATTTAGCGCATGACGCATATTTTCTCTCGGTTAAACATCTGTAGCTCAGCTTTTTATTAAATTATCTTTAAAGTTTTGCTTTTATTATAAAAATAATATTATATAAATGTCTCGTGTACCTTGGCATCCATATTTTTGTACCGTGGTATTATATCCCCAATTAAAATCCGAAAAATATGTAAATGCACTTAATCCCAAAATTTTTGTAAAATCATTGTCCTGGCCTCCAGCTTCTAACAGTAAAACACTCCAATCTGATATTTCTGAAAGTCGGTTAGCAAGAACTGCTCCAGCGGCACCAGCACCAATTACGATAAAGTCGTAAGTACCAAAATCTAAAAAGAAAAAGTTAAATTGTGTTTTAGTTGGCCATTTTTACTAGGAAGGTTATTCAATACCCTTAACAATAAGAACGGAAGACTGCAATTGCACTTGCTAAACATGAATCATTCTAGGATCATTCAGATTCAAACAATGCTTTACTTTGTGCACTTCTATAATAGTGTTTTTTTTTTCATTGGTATCATATTTTGCTTAATAACAGTACGCCTGAGCGTGTTTAAGTCAAACTTTCAAACACGCGCGTGTTTTATAGGTTACCATGGTACATCAATCAGCAACGCGGAAATGTGAAGTCTAAGACGACATTGTCAACCTTGTTGACACCAAAAAAGGCCAGCATTTAAATAAGCTTTTTTCCAAACGAGTATCCATTTGAACTACTTTTGATAAAAGATGTGGCTATTTAAAAGTTGCATTATTTATCATCTTTGCTTCTTGGAAATAGGACGAAAAGTTCTTAACCAACCTGATACACAATTGGTTAGAGTTTTTTGCTGATGTTATCAAAATTGTACCTAACACTGGCTGATTTGGGAGAAAAAATAGGTTTTTTAATTTAATGTTGAGTTTGAGCCTTCTCGCAGTAGTTTTAGAAACTTGAAATTAATTGCCAGCTATTTCTCTTAATCACTTTTACTAAAAATATTTTTCCCCAAAGCTGTGCGATAAATAGTTTCCGAGATACAGCCGGCATCCTTTCTTATTTGGACACCCGGTACATACATGTAGATTTGAAGTTTAATATTAATTCATTCATTAAATTTAAATTGAACAATTACGGTTACTATGCTCAGTTTTCGAAAGTATCGCTCGTAAAGCTGAGGATTTACGACAGACTGCCCCTCTGTGCGGAATCCTTTTGATGACGAACATGAGAGCTTTCGAAAGAAGTAGAATAACCCATAATATGTGTAGAAGCTGTGATTTAAAAATATATATATATATATATATATATTTTTTATTATACTTACTTGAAAATAATACATTTTCAAATGTGTATAAAATACAGTATTCCCGATATTATATTACAACAAGCGGCAGAAGTGAGTGCCGATTTATTACCAGTAAAATCCAGGTTGAGATATGAACATAAATATCACATTTTTACCAAATGGCGGATTCTGAAAAAGCCAAATCTATGAAGTCATCCACCTTATGGAGTCGATTCTCCATGTTAAAGAGTTGTTTGGCAATAAAAGAAAATACTTACAACCAATATGCAAAAACTATCGCTTTTTTGAAACGACAAGCTGTAAAATATGTACCAAAGAAATCCAAGGTTCTTACATCAGAACAAGTATCCAAATTTTTATGTGAAGCTTCAGATGGACAATATCTACTAGCAAAAGTAATTTTTGTGTTTGGCATCTTCGGCGCATGCCGCAGAGATGATTTAATACGTTTGAGTTTTTCTTACGAGATGGAAAAACTCACAGGTCAAGAAGTTTTACCATTACCAATAAAAATTGCAAATTCAATCCCTGTACACTTTACCGTAAATACGCAGATCTCCGCCCTAAAAATATGAAGAGTAGAAGATTATTTGTTGCATACCGAAACCAAAGATGTTACGCTCAACATGTTGGGTGCCATACTATCAGTGGTATTCCAAAACTTGTTGCAAAATACTTAAAACTAAAAAATTACGAAGAATATACCGGACATGGGCTAAGGCGTTCTTCGGCTACCATGTTGGTAGAAAGCGGCGGTGATTTGCTCACTTTGAAAAGACACGGAGGATGGCTTTCTTCCAATGTAGCAGAAGGATATATAGAGGAGTCCATACAAAGAAAAATTGAAGTATCCCAAAAGTTGTTTAGGCCTTGTAACTTGGAAACTACAAAATCAAGTCAATCAAGAGAACCAAATTATACACGAAAACTCCGCTTCAACATCTTTAGTTCAACAAAAGGGATTGAGCTTCAACAATAATACGAATTGTACAATAAACATAACCATTAATCATAACGGTTCTGTCCAAAATTAATTTTCTTAGACACCGCGCACGGAAAAAGTCGTCATTTCCGTAGTGGTAATGAAATATATTATATTTGCCCATTTTATAAAACACTATTTTTTCTTTCGTTTTTCCCATATACGATCATTAATTTGGTTTAGCAATTATTGCTCGATAACCGAATGAAAAATATCTCATCATCATTATTACACTGAACGTTTCAAATCAATAATGATGACGGTAAAGAAATGATTGTTTTACAGAGTTTTACAAGAAAATCATGTTTTTTATTCCCTTTGTCAAAATATTGCGAGTTGCTTTAGAAATTTTTTTCAAAATATTTTCCAGTGACATAACCGGGATAAAACAATATAAAGCACTCCATAGGAAACCATCTGTTTTTTTGTCATATTAAAGTGTAGTCAAGGCAAACTTCACTTTAATATAGTTCAAGATGTGGCTACTAAAGATTACACAGCTACACACACAAAAAAAGTTCTGAACCAGATATGTGAAGTACCTTCCGGTATGTTTTTCGGTGCGCTAAAAACGAATTCGAAATCAGAATATCTGACAATACGTTTTTTGGCGTGTTAAAAACTGATATAAAGTTAGAATTTACCCATCACCCTTAGATTTTGCCCCAGCTACCCCTCGAAGGGTCAAAATTTTATTAATTTGGAAAAGATATAACAAAAATATCTGACAATAAGTTTTTTGGTGTAGTAAAAACGAATATGAAGTTAAAATTTACCCACAACCCTTGAATTTAACCCTAGCAACCCCCAGCAAACCCTAGCATCACCTAGAAATCACCCTTAGGTCCAAAATTTTATTTTATTGGAAGAATTAAAATAAATATCTGACAATACGTTTTTTAGTGTGCTAAAAATAAACATAAAGTTAGAATTTACCCATCACCCTTACATTTTGCACCAGAAACCCCCCAGCACCCCCATCCCAAAGGGTCAATATTTTATTCATTTGGAAAAGATATAATAAATAACTAAAAATACGTTTTTTGGCATGTTAAAAACGAATATAAAGTTATAATTTACCCACCACCCTTAGATTTTGCCCCAGCAACCCCCCAGCTGCCTCCCCAAGGATCAATATTGAATATATATATATATATATAATATATATATATATATATATATATATATATATATATATATATAGCTGGAGCAAAATGTAAGGGTGACGGGTAAATTCTGACTTTATGTTCATTTAGCACACCAAAAAACGTATTGTCAGATATTTATTATATTCCAAAAGAATAAAGTATTGACCCTTTGGGGGGGTGGGGGTGAGAGCAGTCAAAACTTGAAGTACTTCAAGTAAAATTTTACTTGAAGTACTTTTTTGTACTTTAAGTATTTTACTTCAAGTACCTTTTATTAGGAGGTACTTGTACTTGTACTTGATTAGTTTTTATGAAGATTTACTTGATTTGACCAAGTAAATTACTTGAAGTATTTATTTAAGTACTTGAAGTATTACAATGTACTTAGGGTAAAAAAAGTACTTTAAGTAAAGAAAGTACTTCAAGTAAATAAAAAGTACTTGAAGTAAAAAATCAAAGTACTCGAATTTACATGGCTTAGATAATCGAACAAACAAGTTAAAACAAGAAATACGCACAACCGCTGCTGTTTCTATCGTATTGCATTACGATTGCTCATTTAAATTGGATCCAACAGCAAGACAAGTGTAACTATTACTGACAATGAGAATTAGACTTTTTGTTCTTTAAATCGGTCTTGTGTCAACGTGAAAATTAAAAGTGCTCTGGTCTGGTGAAAACAAAAAAGAAAGATACCTAAAAGTAGAAGTAAAAAAATAATTAGTTGTTTTATTTAAAAATGATAAATTTTTATCTTTTTACTTTAAAACCTTATTTATTTTACGCCTATTATTCCTGAATTAAAAAATATTTTATACTTATAAAAAAGCAAAAGATATAATAATAGGCAAACATTTTGTGAATATTATAACTTATTACCTTCATTTGAACGAAAACCCCTGTATTTTAATAGGCAACTTAAACAAAATTTCCACTAATAAAATGAAAACGACATCAAAATTGAAGTTAGGTTGTTCTTAGTTAATTTTGTGTTAATGGGAAATTAAAATATTTCCCAAGAATAGGTTTTGGGTGCCAACCTGCTGTAGGCACCCATATGAAAACACTCGCTTTTGACAGATGTATCGGATGCCAACGGATGCCAACGGGTGCCAACGGGTGCCAACGGGTGCCAACGGGTGCCAACGGGTGCCAACGGGTGCCAACGCCAATCCGTTGGCAACCAAAGGGGAAAACCAATATTTCCTATAATAGTTTAAGGCCCAAGCGCTCACCCGAGTACGGCATTGTAGGCCTGTTGCCATAAATTTGCATACGAAATTTTACATGATTTGGGAAATGGGATGCATAAGATCCCGACTTAAAACGGGACACTTAGCAACCCTACTTGTTTTCCTAACTATATGTTTACCGACTGGCCTACTTTCCAATGACGTAGCGCTCAGTCCTTAAAGCTTTTAGGAGTTGTTGGCAAACCCCGTTTTAAGAAATAAACCCTCTAACTTCCTTACAAAAAATACTACTCAAGTATAATTTGTTTTACTTGAAGTACTTTTAATTACTTCAAGTACTTTTATGTCCTTCAAGTACTTTGGATTACTTCAAGTACTTTGGTGTACTTCAGGGGTCTCCAGACTTTCCAGCCTTAGGGCCATACTGATTACTCCAGTAAGTTCCGAGAGCCAAAACCATATTATCATTGTTGCCGGTGGTAAGAAGTGAAATAGTCCACTGATGAAAAAAAAAGTCCGAAAAAGTACACAACGTTTAAAAAAGGCTGCAAATCGGACTAAAGTCCGCAAAACGGCAACACTGAATATTATTAATTTTCCTGTCATTATCTGTAATTTCTAGATTAGTCGTAGAGTACGAGCCATGAGGAGTAACGTGACACGACATCTGGTGGACACAAGCGGAAATAGGTAGTACCTTCTATCGCTAACAGATGGCGCTAATAGCACGTACAGAATAATTCGTTGGTTCAGAAAGTTCTGGTGTCTTCCACTCACTTCTAGATGGCAGTAATTGGAATATATAAAGAAGGCTAGTGGCGCAACCACAAGTCAGTTCCTATGACACTGTTGTTAAATAAAATATTGCATACCTCCTTAAAACGTGTTTGTGCGTGTTTAAGTTTAAGACATCTTTATAACAGTATTTTGATTTGAATTGTTGCTTTTGTGTGTGAATTAGTAGTATGGAAAAGAAGCGAAAAATTGATAGTGAATGCAGAAAATTCAAAGATCAGTGGAACATTCAGTATTTCGTAATTGAGTCCAGTAACAAGGCGCTATGTTTGATTTGCAATGAAAGCATAGCCGTTAGCCGTTCTCAAAGAATATAACATTAAACGTCATTATGAAACAAAACATTTTCAAAATTACTCAAAATATACAGGAAGTTTGCGGACAGAAAAATTCGAAGCTATGCAGCGCGGATTGAAATCGCAGCAATCTTCATTTACAAAACTCAAAACTGAACAAGAGGCTGCAACTCGTGCCAGCTTTCGTGTGGCTCTTGAAATTGCAAAACGTGGAAAACCATTCACCGATGGAGAAATGATCAAAGAATGCATAATTGCAGTAGCCGAAGAAATGTGCCCTAAAAAGGTAAATTTATTAAAAACTGTCAGTATGTCAGCAAACACTGTGGCTCGAAGGGTAGAAAACATCGCTGAAAATATATCCTCTCAACTGTTCGACAAAAATGGACATTTTGAGTGGTTTTCTTTGGCCTTGGATGAGTCAACGGATGTGTCAGATACTGCTCAGGTGTTGATTTATATTCGAGGAGTAGATAAAAGCTATGAAGTGCACGAAGAACTTCTTGATATGTATAGTATTCATGGCACAACTACTGGTACAGATATTTTTAAAGGAGTTGAAATGGCCATTAATCAAAAGAACCTTCGATGGAAAAACTTGAAATGTATTACAACTGATGGAGGCAAAAACATGAGTGGGAAAAATAAAGGAGTGGTCGCTCTTGTGTCAAAGGCTGTAGAAAATGACGGTGGTTCAAAACCATTAGTCTTACATTGTATCATTCATCAACAGTCTTTGTGCGGAAAATGTTTGGATATGTCTGACGTTCTGAAACCAGTCATATCAACTGTTAATTTTATCAGATCTTTTGGGCTGAATCACCGACAATTCCGACAATTTATTGAAGAGATTGGAGAAACTGACTTACCTTATCATACTGCCGTACGCTGGCTTAGTTGTGGGAAAGTCCTTCAGCGCTTTTGAACTTCGAGCAGTGATCGAAATTTTTTGAATGAAAAGCATCGCCCTCTTACTGAATTACAAAACAACGCATGGCTGTGGAAGTTAGCATTCTATGTTGATTTGACAAAACATGTGAACGAACTGAATTTGGGATTGCAAGGAGAAAACCAGCATCTTCCTGATTTATACACTAATATCAAATCATTCCGGAAGAAATTGAGACTGTTTCAATCACAACTACGAAGTAAATGTTTTTCACATTTTAAAACATGTGAAATATTCAGCCACACTACTGAGACTGAGTTTCCTATCGATTTTCCAATCGAAACTTTGAGTGCTTTGAAGATAAATTTTGATACTCGTTTCTCGGACTTTGATGCCATTGCGAATCAAATTAAGATTTTTCAGAATCCTTTTGATACTGACATTGAAACCCTAGCCCCGAAACTTCAAATGGAAATGATTGATCTACAATGCAGTGATATAATTAAGAACAAATATCAAAACTCATCTTTGTTGGAATTTTATAAGAGTCTTCCACTGACACAATTTGATAATGTGCATAAATTTGCTCGTGGTCTGTTTTCTGTTTTTGGTACTACTTATTTGTGTGAGAAAACCTTCTCCAAAATGAAGTACACAAAAAATGTTTACAGATCGAAATTAACTGATGAGCATCTTAAATCTCTTTTAATAATTGGTACAAGTAAAATTAGTCCACAACTACAAACTATTGTCAGTGGAAAATCTCAATTACATAAATCTCATTAGTATTTCATATGTCATTATGTTTGTTATAAGTTATGTGATTATTTAAAATGTATAAAATGTTAGTTGGATTCATTTAATAATTTGTTAGTTATTATATACTGAAGTTAAATTTTCTGCATATTATACATGTCTTTACTCATTACAATTCTGTGTTTCTTTATCCAACTTATCACAAAAACAATAACAATAAGCCTACAAGAATGTTATGAGTTAGCGGAGTTAGCCCATGACCATATCAATGTAGATGTCATATTAATAATTATTCAACATAAAATTCGAATACTTCAGTAAACTAAATTTAATTTGCTATAAAAATTATTTGTTCTCTAAAAGGAGTTTTCAAGTATGCTAGCTCTCCGCGGGCCGGACAAAATCTGTCCGCGGGCCGGATGTGGCCCTCGGGCCGTAGTTTGGAGACCCCTGGTGTACTTCAAGTATTTTGTTTTACTTTAAGTACTTTGTTTTACTTCAAGTACTTTATTTTACTTCAAGTACTTTGGTTTACTTCAAGTACTTGGATTTACTTCAAGTAAAGTACTTGGGTGGTACTTCAAGTACTTTTTCAATTTACTTGAAAATGAAAGTACATTTTAATGAATACTTAGTACTTGTACTTAAAGTAATTTTTAAAAAATCAAAAACTTGGTACTTGTACTTGAAGTACTATTTAAGAGTACTTTGACAGCTCTGGTTGGGGCAAAATCTAAGGGTGATGGATAAATTCTGACTTTGGATTCATTTTTAGCGCACCTAAAAACATACCGAAAGGTACTTCACATATCTGGTTCAAAACTTTTTTTGGGTGCCTGTGTTATTTAAATAAATGGTTTTTCGCGCCATTTTAAAAGTTTATGTTATATTGTGACATATAGTTAAAAAGAGAATTTCAGGGCAAATTTGATAGGCTAGAAGAATACTAGCTTTTTCCGAAAAAGAGCTACTATCCTCTATAAAAACTTTTCCAATTTTGGGATAGTGACTTTGTAAAAAAGCAAGTAATAAGCTGTTACATAACGGCTGGGTCACCTGGTATACTCATGTATTTTAATTATAAAACTTACCTTTAATCTTTAATGAAGTAAGTTTTAATAAATTAGAGTTATCTATAGGAATAACATAATTTTTAGAAGCGCTTATGTTTCCTAGAACCATGTTTAAAAATTCTGTAAAATCTTTATTTTCTCCTAGTGAAAAGACACTTCCGAGAATAGAGAAATAAATATGAAATTTAAATACTTCTTTGTAGTGCATTATTCTTTTTAAAATAATAATATACGTACTAAACTTGGTAATTTAAAATAATTATTACAACTATTACTACTACGTATTGATATAAAAATAAATAGTTTTTTAGTGTACTACTTTAAAGGTAACAGGTTTTTTTTGCATACGAGGGTTGATCAGCGTGTGTTATAAATGAAGAGCGCAAATGTTTTTTTATTTTTTAACGTATCTTTTTTGAGTTCATTAATTTTTCTTAACATTTTTGCCATCTCTTTAATCCCATTAGAACTACGATTTAGCAAACTCTTCAAAATACGCTTCTGTCTTGGCGATAACATTCTCGTTTGAGCTGAATTTTTTTCCCGAGCCAAGGTTTTATATCATAAAACACAAAAAAAATCGTACAGTTAAGTTTATATAATTTTGCCTTAACTATTCCTAACAATTAAGCTGGTGAGTTATAGTGGTGAAAAACTACCTTTTTCTTAACCAAGCAAGGCCGCTTCTCCTTCAGTGTCTTATTGAATTGATTCAATAGTACTCCCCGTTATTGTTATTTCTTTCTGCAAAATGTCTATAAGGAAGTGTCCTACCGTTGGGATCGTTCTTCGGAGCAGAATCACACGAAAAAACATATATATTGTTTTTATTACCGTTTGGTTTCTGGTGCATAATAGTGAATTTAAGTTTCATCAACGGCACAGCAATTCTTAAAAATATTGCATAAAGAGGTCCCAAATACTGTTTTGACAATGTAGCCATATCCGCTTATTGCATACCGACATTAATAATGCCGACAGGTTTCTTACACCCAACTTATTATGTAAAATATTGATTGCTGTTCCGTTTAATATGCCTATAGCCTCTGCTACTTCACGCATCTTAGTGGACAAGTGAGAATCAGATCGCTCCTGATTAAAAACAGTGACACACGTTCAAATTTATTAAACTAATATACTTATGGCCGGTTGCACCAACAATTTTAGGGAACCCTTAGCATAAGGTAATCCTTAAAATGGCCAAGCAAGCAATGTGAATGGCTACGTTGGGAGTTTATATACTTAACGCTAAGTGTTCCTTAAAATTGTTGGTGCAACCGGCCATTAGTGACATAGAAAATGCAACCCCGAGTAGGAGTTCTGAAATTTTGAGCATACTTTTACAATTTTTAGGTCTACTGATAAATTGAAAAGTAATTAAAATTTAAACTCAGAATTTCGCAAAATAGCTGAGATATTCCAATAACGTGTCAAAGCTCCTCTTTTTACTACATATTCGTTAAGTCGTCGCGGCATTAATCCGTTTAGGTGGTTGAGGCGTTTTTGGTGTATTGTATCCCAGGCTATCTTAATTTGGTTTCATAGAGCCTCCAATGTTTGTGGAGGGTGCGGTGAATTTTGAACATACTCTTCATCATATCCCATACATGTTCCATGGGGGGAAAGGTCTGGAGATCAAGGATGCCACTGACACCGGAGGATTGTAAAAGGTCTAAACTAACACGTGCTATATAAGATCGTTTATTGTTCTGCTGAAAAAGTGGGTCCTGCAATGTTTTTAAAAAGGAAAGCAGATGGTTGTAAAACTTCGTGGATATAGCGCTGGACAGTCATGCTACTCCGAATGAACACTAATCGTGACCTGCTGTCGTAAGCAATGGCACCTCATACCATAACAACCACAGTGCGATGAATATGTCGTTCGATGAAAAATTTGAACCTTTTGTCTTTCACCACCTCTTTTCCTTACTCGTGCACGGCCATGTGCCCAAACAGAATCTAAACTCATCGCTAAACATGACTGATTTCCATTCCATATTCCATTTAAGTATCTCCTACTCCATACCAAACGTTGTCGAAGATGCTGTGGAATCAGTACAAGATGGGGACGGTATAAAAACAGTCTAAAAAACCATATTTGGCATTAAAGTGTCCTTATTCTTATTGCCTTTCCGACAGCATTAAACCAATGGTTTGCAACTGCCCTTTTTGTGGAAAATCAATTTCTATATGCTAGTTGCCTTAATAACGATTACGTCGCTCTGTAGTCTGTCTTTGGCAACCAGTAGCCTCTAACTCGTCGATTTCGACCTCCTTGGAATCACACCCGACAACATCTCATTACAGTAGCTGGGTAAAGGGTTTCATAAAAAGCAACTTATTTTTTATTTTATCGTATGTTTTTTTATCCAAAGACAAAACGCGAATTATGGATCGATATTGCTCGTTTTTTATTTTGTTGAAAACCACGAAACTGTTATACAAATATTATACACCAAATAAAATGTAACTATAAATTAAGCCTGAAATTAAATATGGCGTAGTCTGTACACCACAGTAATGTCAAATTTCTTAGTAAGGTCACCATTTTGCAAAAACGGCTACTTATTGATTGGCCGTCGTATTGGAGTTTTATGAAAGTATAACGTAAATAGATAAAAATATTATTATTGTTATGTTTTTTTATTAAAAGACAATTGTACTTAATATTTATTTTTACAAGCTTTTATTTAACTTGTAATGTGTGTATGTTTGTTCGTGTTAAATCTTGCAACTTTATGTTAAAGCAGTTTACCTTAACCGATTAAGCTAAAATTTGGCATACACATTTAATTTCGATGACAATGTATGGTTAGCTAAATAGCGTCATTCTGCATACAATTTGGTGGTCTAGTTATTTTTTATATACATCCATAATACGGATATCAAATAAAAGGGTTGGTTGAGAAGAATACGAAAAATAAAATAACGTGGCGAGAGGCTGTAGTGGCAGCGTACCAGCCTCTCACCGGGTTGGAATTCCGCATTATCCATTGGACTTTTTCATAGCTCGTCAGCTAGTAAACTCTCTTACAAGTGCCTCGCAATACAGATATGTACAAGAGGACGCCTACACTCTATAGGGTATGGCACAGCAAGAGGAAGAAAATGACGTCACTTTAAATCTAATATAAAGAACTCGCAAAGATGGTGGACTATGCTTTTTTATATTAGGCTGGGCTTGTACAGTACAGAAAATGTAGGGTAGTACAGTCGACCAAACCGTTGTCTATTTAGGCTCAAAGCTCTTCGCTGCTGATCAGCCTAAAGTAGAGTCAAATCACTAGAGAGTCTTTTTATTGAAGAACCAAATTGTACCAAATTATCAGGCAAAAGACCATGCAAAAATAACGCATTAAATATAATTAACAGACTTAGAAACACGTCGAGCGATAACTAAAAAATAAAAAATATTTTTATGGTAAATAAACATTTTTAGTTTTTATTTACATGTTTAAAAATAAAAAAAAAATAAATTAAATTAAACTTATCAATTTATGGCATTAATACAATTTATATAATACAAAAGTTTTTACCTGTTTCATAAAAAAAATGTATTTTTTTCTTAGAATTACTTATGTCAAGATCAAGTTACAATATTATGTTTTTGTTTATTTACACAGGTAAATCTCGTGACAAGCTTTTATATCACATAAATTGTGTAATTTAATAAATTGACGGGAGAAATTTAATTTAAAGTTTATTTTCTTCTTTTTAGAACATGTAAATAAAAGCTTGTTTTAAAATGTTTTTTTTTTAAATAAAAATTGATTGTCTTAGTGTTTAAGTATAGTAATAACTGTTTATTTATTCCTATAATTAATAGTAAATACAGTGTGTTGAAAAAATCTAATATACTGCTTTTAGGAAAGAATTTTCAAGAAATCTTTGAAAACTTATAATATCTCTAAACTTTATATTTCTAAATAAATAATATGTTTTAAAATGCTTTACTGACACACCACTTGTATACTGGGTAAAATTGACTTTAGAGGTAAATTGTAAAATAAAAGTCGTAAGCCAATTTTAGGAAGATGTTTAAGGACATCTTTAAAATAAATATATTGAGTAAACAAAATATAGAAGAAGTGTAAAAAGATATTTTTTATAGAAATAAATAAAAAACTAAAAGTATTTAAAACACACATATTTTTTTTTTAATGTGTAGATATGGTAATATCCTATATTAAGGAAGTATTTTAGCAGTTGGCAATCTAATTGAACCTGGGTTCCGGGATCATAAGTGTCTTTAAATATAAAATGCGGGCATTATTTGATTAAATTTGTTAAACTTAAAAAATAAAAGAAGAGATCCCACCAAAAATACTTACGTAAAATAAGGTCCAAGTTCAGATCCAAAATTCTTTGCTTTCTATAAAATACTAAGTTTTAAAATTAGACCAAGTTCTGTTTACAATTTTATTCTCAATAAATAAAGTAACCAACATACACTTTTTGTTTCTTGGATACATAGATATACAGTATCCACCTATTATAATAATTATACAATACGAGTATAATACACATTTTGGAAAAGTACTCAATTATGTATTCTAGAGAAAAAAGGGTGTCTTGCGTAATTAATTTATTTAAAATAAAAGTGTGGACAAAAGTTGGTCTAATAAAGAAATTAAATATCTCGTAAACAAATACATTTTTGGTAAAATTATTATGGTAACTTTAAGCTTATAGTTGGCATAATTTCCGAATTTCCTAATAGAATGAAAAATACTTAAAATTTTTGAACAATTTTTAATTTTTTTGCAATAATTTAAACAGATTTTTAACCGATTTTGATTTGGCACGTGGTAAATTGACCATTTTTAGCTAGTTTTTATAAATAAGCCAAATTTAATATACTCACTGAAAACAGCCTTCAAACTGTCACAAGAATACGAGTGTTTTTCTGTTTTTCCGCTCAATATACCGTTGTTTAAATGTTACGGTCAAACAAAATTGGATCTTTTAAAATGCCATATTCTTTATACACAAATATATCGGTTTTTAAGTATGGGATGCTAAGAGTACCTAATACTACCAAATTTTGATGATTTTAGTCTAAATTTACTGGGCTAGTATTACACCTTAATAAAACAGAGATTAACACGATTATCTTTATTTAATAATATAAGCGCACTCACTTTCATTTAACGTTTTGATTACAGATTAAAAGAATGCTAGCAACATTTTAGCAAGGAAAATTTCTTTAAAAACAGAGGCGCAATTAAGAGAGGATGCCCATGCTCCAAGCCAATGAGGAGCCAATGACCCAATGGGTTTCCTTTTAAAGTTATGTTGTGTTTTATATTAATCCGAAGGGTAATTGAAACTTACACAAAAACAATCGCAACACGAGTTACTTTTTGTTATAAGAAAGATTACGTCTTAGCTTCGTCTCTGTTGGTAGTAGCGTGATAAATAGCTGGTTACCTTTGGTAAATGTTAAGGTAAAATAGCAAACTTTAATATTAACTAACTTTTCATCCTTCTTTATTTTAAAAATAATAAATGTATCTGTTACAACAAATTATTCTGTCGTTTGTGATTTTATATCATAAAAGTTAAGAAATGCGCTTAGAACATTCTTTTTAAATCGAAATATAAATAATATGGATTTTAATTATTAATATTATTTACATTTCAAATAGTTTAATTTTTTTGTATCTTACAAACGGTGGCCAATTTGTAACCGAAACATTGATACATTTTATTATTTTTTAAGTATTCCATTAATTAACTTGCCATCTCAATATCAAAAATAATATATGTTTTTTTTAAATCGCGAGTAAAATATCATTAAAATGTTTATTATAAGCGTTTATAACTTTTTATTCATAAAGGGGATGTTTAAAACCATCTTTGTATTTTTTTATGTGTAATACACTTTTTAAATATAACCCGCTAATTTTGGGTTAACAGAAAAAAAATTAACATTTATTGAAAAAAAAAGTTAATAAGTACATTATCCATATATCATTTAAATTTTAATTTAATATTCTTCCGTGATCTTCTTTTATCATATCCACCGCTTTTTCACCGACCATCATTATAGATGCCATGGTATGTCCTGAATTTACTTCTGGCAAAATACTTCCATCTACCACTCTTAATCGCTCTATTTCGTGCACTTTGAGTCTTGCATTTACGACTGACGTCTTTGGGTCTGGTCACATCATATTAGTGGCAACAGAATGAAAGCACTAAATTAAAGAGAAAAAAAAAAGATTTTTTACAGAAATTGAAGAATTCGGGTATTACTATGAATTTGCCTGAGATTTTATAGCCTCTTAGTGCATAGAGAATAATTAAAGTTTTAGCTGTCCAATATAGAATACTTCCTTGTATATACTTAAAACTGTTGAGTGTTTTGTTTTGTTCAAATTCTTCTAAAAGTTGCATTTGCTAAATGCAGAGTTAAAAAAAATAGTATTTGGATTTCCTATGCTGTTAGAAATACACAACCTGTAATACAAAAAAAAACTGGATACAGTTTGTTTTGTATTACAGGTTATCTTAGAAATCGATTTCTTGAAAAAAGAGACCTTACGGTTGTTGTAAAGTCTATTAATAATTAATAAAATAAATGATAACAAAAAAATATGATGTAAGGAAGCAAGGTGTGTAACTACGCAGTCTTCTTGAACAGCCAGTCACGTTTCTGATGCAAATTCGCCATATTGGGTGCAAAAATTCAAATAATCTAGATTAATTACGAATAAATAGGGGTTTAACAAAATTTACTTATATTTTATTATTACATTTATTATAATTAAACTGTATAACCGTAATAACTCCCAATAAGCGTTAAGAGTTCCCATATTTTTTTAAAACACTCGGGTTTAAAATGTACTGAACGAGCTCTTGCTAAAATATGGATAAAAAAATATACTAAATACAACTGCTTAATCCTAGAATTAAAAACTCGTAATACGGGTAAATCTGTTAAAAAACACTTTAAACCTAGAAAAGATTTTGGAAGTACATAAATCAAGATGAAACCTTTCGCATTCTCTTTAGAAACAGATCAACCCCACAATGTCGGAAAAGGATATTGGATACTACGAAAGCGGGTGTTTTTTACCCTACAACCCTTAACAATACATTTAAAAAAAAAAGTTTTTTTCCATTTTTAGTGGTACATATAGGTTTTTTTGGGCTGCTAAATTTAAATATAATATCAGAAATTACATTTAAGGGCTTAGAAGGGCTAAATTAACCCTTTTTTAAACCCCAAAAAAATTTCCCGTAAAATCTGAATCCGCCAATATTTTTTGATATGCAATAATCCGATCCAAAAGATAATAATAAAACGCAAAACACAAAAGAAATTAAAATGGCAATAAGGTTTATTAAAAAAAAATAGATCTGTTAGACAAAAAAGATACCGTTTTTAAGAAATTTGTATTTAAAAAAAAAATTGTTTTTAAAATTTTTTGGAGCCACATTTTAATATATCTCAAAAAAATAAAAACAAATTCGTATTTTACGAGAAATTCAGTTTAACCCCTTAATTATCGTTTCTGATTGGATATTTGAATTTTACTACCCAACAAACCTACATTATCCCTTCAAATTAAAAAAAAAATACAGTAAAAAAACGTCTATGGGGTAACAGAAGTTAAAATAGGGGTTATCAAAACAATACTAACCAAAACCAACCAAAACTAACCACTTTTATTATTATTCTTGGTATTAGATTTGAATTTAGTGGCCCAAAAAACCTAAAAAAAAAACTTTGTAGGGTGTAAAAAATGGGGTAAAAAGCACCCTCTTTCGTAGTATCCAATATCCCTTTCCGTCACTTTGTAGTTAATCTGATTTTAAAGAGAATGCAAAAGGATTTGTCTCGATTCGTGTACTTCCAAAATCATTTAACGGTGAATTACATCCCAACTAGCAAAATAGATCCCTAAAAGAATGAAACTATTTCATAATTATCGGATAGCGCCCCTTGGAGAACAATTTTATTTTATAAAGCATATCCATACGACAATTGTGTCCTAAAATAAAAAGGTTTCTGTAATACTATTGTATAGACGTTCTTACAACTTATAATATAGGATAAAGGAATACTGTAAGAATACAAATTTTATAACAATTGCATAACGTCTTATAAAATTATTAGAAAATTATTTTAAAAGAACTCTATACAAATTATATTATAATTGCATAGCTATTTTATTACTTTTAATAGCAACGGTAAAAGTTAATTGTAATAGAAGTTGTGTAAATGGTTGTATTGAAGTTCGTTAAGAAAAGTAATAAGAGTCTTATTTTTCCCAGAAGTTAAAACATTATACAATAAATATGAAAGCATTTTATAATCATTGTATAACTACAACAGTATACTCTCTTATAAAGAGCTTATAGGATAAATTTATCTCAAGTTTTGTTTAATAAAATCGGTTTTTACATACCCTAAAATAATATCAGAATAAATAAAGATAGCTCAGTTGCGTTTACAAATTAATTCGGCAGTGTCTCAGTGGAAACAATTAAAAAAGAGTGGCCATTTTAAAAGATCAGTAAAAAAAAGTACCAAAGAATACTTCAGACTCATTGCATTTCTGAAGTTCAACCTATAGGTGAAATCCCAAGTAATTCTTCTAAGTATAACGACGAGGCTAATTTAGAACAAACAATATTAGACCCAACTGCCAAAAGTGATATTAAAGAAGCAGTTTTAAAAACTTCCTTTTTACTTTATCCGGCAATGTAAGCCAATTTGGTTCGGGGGTCGAATCACTTTCTCGTTGCAGCTTGGAGGCAAATCTTCTTGGGAAGTATAAGGTACCACTATCATTTTCCCAGTTTGAAGGTACAATTGTCAACTCCTTTCTATTATTTTCAATGGTTTCCACTATTTTAAACATGGTTTTGATATTAAATACCGGCAATACCGGCATAAACAATAAACAAAAATAATACTTGCAGGTTAGGTTGCGCAAGTAAAGAACTCTATACTATACCGCAGTTGAACGAAACACAATATAACTGAATAATTGCCTACTGCCGCGCATCACGTACGTTAAGCGATACTTTAGTTCTGTTGTGTAGTTCCCAACGCGTTTTAGGATCACGGTAATTTAACTTGCTGTGTTGCCAGCTTAGGCAGCAGTCTATGGGAATATAAAATTAATTGAAACAGTTAGTTATTATGTTATAACTTGTACTTCTTACGATGGTATAAATGCACCTAAAATGTATTTAATTTTTTTTTGTCGTAAAAAACAAAATGCTGTGGGGAAATATTTTCTGTCTACTTAAGACTGGCAACAGTCAAAAGTCATTAAGAATCAAACCACTTGAGGCGCTAAAAACAGTTTTATAGCTTCTATATTAAACAATATTATAGGACTTTAATATCGTATACAGCCCGGATGAGAACAGAATCATTGTATAACGTTTCTAATAACACAAAATTATTGTATTACAATAATACGCCATTTTATTAAATTTTCGTGTTCAGATACCGCCGCCATTGTTGTAAAGAATTCATACAAACATAAAAATCTCCAATAAAAACACCTTGCTATAAGAAATATGGAGGTTTTTTTGTCCCCTTAATAAAATACACAATGAATTTTTTTGTTTCAGTTGAGAATTCGAAAATTAAAAAATATTTTTTTATTTTTTATTTTTTAATAAGGTTAATCAATGTGTGCTTAGGTAAGGCGCTTTAATTTTTTGCCAAAAACATATACATATTTTGTCAGATTTAATTATAATATTTTTAATATGGTAATCAGCAAGACTGCAAGATCCACCATAATGCCTGATGTTATATAAAACTACACGTACATATCTTTTATTGTTTATATCTGTGAGGGAACAACGCATAATAAAATATTCTTGGGATAATTCTGTTCTGAATTTCAGCAGTTAAAAACAAAGTTATTGTATTAGCGATTCTGACTGCGGTATTAGATTCCTATAAAATATTTTCTAAATAGTTGTATACATTTAAGCTTAAACCACATAATAAGCACTATTAAAAAATAGCTTTATAGCAGTCCCGAAATAGTTTTGTAAATATATTGTATAAGAAATACTGAAAACATACTTATAGGACCGTTTTATAATTATCACATTGGTAGTCATTTAACGGTTGTGTGATTTACTAAAGGATCTCCTAAAATTACTAAAGTGTTGTATAAACTGGGGCCCTTTTTGGTTGTAAAGATATTGTATAATGGTTTATAGCCATATTATAGGATTTTCACGTTTCTATAAGATATTCTGTATAATTGTTCTAACAACTTTAATAAAATTAATTTTGCTAGTTGGGATATTTACTCGGACTATTGATTAAGTGTAAATTTAATAAATTCAAAACATACCACTCTTTTAACGCTCACAGATATCAATCCGATGCTTAAGGTTTGTGTACATTAGCAATAATATTGCGACATTTATTGAGAGAGTGGATGTCTACGCCTGTGTAAACATGACTGAGACCAAAGTTGCCAGACCACTTTTGTTCTCTCTTGGTGATCTCAGCAAGTAAAAACGTTGTTAATGTAAACATCTTGCTAGGTGCGTTCTGAGAGAGACATCTTAATTCCAGACGTGTTGGAAAGTTTTCGCGAGAGCAGTATAATGTAGTGTCTATATTGCATTTTAAAAATGGCAGAGAAAAAGACCTGGTCAAAGGACGAGACGTTTTCTTTAATTTCAGAATGGGAGTTGTACCCAGAATTATGGGATGTTAAAAGTCCAAATTACATCTTCTTAATATCCATTCTCTTGCCCATATTCTCTTTTTTTTAGTTTTTTTTAATAAACATAACCCTGTATATGCAGCGGCTTATCTAGTTTGTTGGGCAGACATTCTCAATAAAAAAAATTCCTCACGATCACGAACGCGATTAAATACTTTTGTACAGATAAAGCAAGAGTTACAATATCAGTGTAAACATACAAGACATATTTTTCGCAAAAATACTCGACATTTTCTCTCGAGACCACTTGCTAACATAATTTGAGAGAAAAAAACGCCGTAGTGTAAACAGTCGTGCAACTTTCTGTAGCAATAAATGTCGCAATATTATTGCTAATGTACATAAACCTTTAGCCCTTTCATCTTCGAAAGTATTGTATATTTTATTTTATTTTTTGTTTTTGCACTTCAGTTATGGTAATTTTTACACTGCGCTCCGATATGAAAAATTTTACATTGACCCCGATAATTTAAAAGTTTGCTGCATAAAAATTAGGTTAACCTAATGTAAACAAACCAAGCACAATATGGAGGATTTAAATGGGCGCAATTAAATTTTGAATTTTGGTTACACTATCGCTCTCAAATTGTTTTCTTACATCATTCTATAGGCCAAAAGAGCTAATTTCATAGGCATGTGCTAACAGGTCATTTGATGTCCACGTGATTTAGTTACTATTAAGTTTTATATTTATTTGGAAAATTGGCATACCCCTAGTTTTTAATTTATTTCCCTTTAATAGGTTTAAATAAGGACAGATATACGAGAAATAGTCGTAAACATTAAAACTACTGTCTGTAAATTTACTTATTTTTTTTTGGTATTACCGATGCACTAAGATGTCTTATTGCACATTTCCACCATTCCTTCGTTAATTTTTCAAAACATTTACAGCTTGGATAGTCAAATACTAGAGGGTCTGCTCCAAATTCTTTAAATGCTTTTGTCTTTCCCAGGTCGATCAGAAATTGAATTCCATTATATAATATATGGTGTCGATAGCCTCCTCTTCACTTAGATAATTAGGATCTATAATGGGTTTATCTCTTGGGTTTCGAGATTTAAGAGTTACAGTACCACGTGATATTAGTGCCAGTATATCACTGGAACTGTTGCTTTTGAGTGCAGAGGCATATTCATCATTCAATCTAAATAAAATATAAAATGTACTTGTCAATTAACCTAATATTCCATGTCAAAGCCGTTTTACACATACAAGCATTATTCCAAAAATTATTGCCATAATTGTGTCAAAAATTGAAAGAGTAGTTATTTTATGTTTACCATGTTTAATAACACAGGTCCACAAAAGTGGTGTGTGCTGAACTCAAAATTGGGGGTCAAACACCAAAAATTAAGAAAACCTCAAAAAACCGACACGATACATTTACCACAAACCTGTTACCACGGAATGTTTGGACTACGTCTATATAAACTATAAGAGATACAAAAAAAATCGTCAAACAAAAAGAGAGGTTTTTTGATTATCCATGAAAAAGTTGTATAATCATTTTTGATAGAATAAATATTAAAGGAGATATAAACGAAAATGTAAGATTTACATAAAAATTCACTCCAAAATAGATTTTTTTTTAAATAATGTGATTTTTGTTATTGGATCCAAAATAACTTAAAATTCACTGAAAAAAATCCAAAAATAAGAAAAAAATAATTGCCAAATTTTTTCCAGAGACCTTTCTTAAACAAATTCTAAAAACTCGTTTTTTTTATTATAACTCACATATTGCATTTAGACAAAATGGTTATACAGGGAGTCCCACAACAAACCGACGCGGTCGATTTCTCAAAAACTTAGCAACGGAAAAATTTAAAAAATTGCTAGTTTACTAATATCAATGAAAGCAACTCGTCTAAAATATTTTCAAGATGGTGACGCTTCCGGTTGTACCGGAAGTCGATGCTAACTTCCTTATTTTTAATAGAACATCCTATATATTATTGCATTTTTGGATTCCCCAGAAAATTCTAGATATTTTTTGTATATAATATGCTATACCTAAGTCTAACCGTTTTTGACATATCTTGAATTTTATGTCAAAAATGACGTTTTGCAGACCCCAAAATAAGGAGAAATTTTTCCTATACGGCATACTCTGTTATTTAATTTAAGTTAAATTCCTTGTAAAAAGAGGCCCAATTTTGTATATTGAGTCGATATTTTGGGTGTAAATTAATACAGAGTGACTAAAAATTAAGTACAAAAATTAACTAATAAAAAACGTAAAAAGTCAATTTTTTCAAATGGAAACCCCCTACTTTTATATTTTTATCGTATTTAGCATTAAAAAATAAGGTAACTTTGTATTAAGTGGTCTATTCCGAAAATGTATAGTCATGGCCCACTAATAACAAAATTAAAGAACCGTATAGTACTTTTCCAATACAAAATGTTAAATTGTCAATTATTTCGAAAACTATACATTTTCGGAATAGACCACTTAATACAAAGTTACCTTATTTTTTTATGCTTAATACGATAAAAATATAAATGTAGGGGGTTTCCATTTGAAAAAATTGACTTTTTACGTTTTTTATCAGTTAATTTTTGTACTTATTTTGGTCACCCTGTATTATTTACATCCAAAATATCGACTTAATATACAAAATTGGGCATTTAAGGAATTTAACTCAAATTAAATAATAGAGTATGCCGTGTAGAAAAAATTCTCCTTATTTTGGGGTCTCAAACGTCATTTTTGACATAAAATTCAAGATATGTCGAAAACGGTTAGACTTAGGTATAGCATATTATACACAAAATTTATCTAGAATTTTGTAAGGAATCCAAAAATGCAATAATATATAGGGTGTTCTATTAAAAATAAGGAATTTAGCAGTGACTTCCGGTACAACCGGAAGTGCTACCATCTTGAAAATATTTTAGACGAGTTGCTTTTATCGATATTAGTAAACTACCAATTTTTTAAAATTTTCCGTTGCTAAGTTTTTGAGAAATCGACCGCGTCGGTTCGTCGTGGGACACCCTGTATAACCTATTGTTAAATTAAAGGCCTTGTAAAAATGCATAATTTTTGCCGTATAAAGTTTCGTGTATATTGATGTTTTAAATTAAAAAAAAAATGTTAATATTTAAAATTACGCATTCTCTTAATTATTTGCTGTTTGACCCCCAATTTTGACTTCAGATTCGTGTTAAGCGAAAAAAAAAACTCCAGAGAATTCTGGTCCGACACCCAGCACAAACCCCTTTTTTGTGGGCCTGTGTAATTTAAGCTAAAATTAAAACAACAATATATTTTATTCAAGAAAATTGAGAAAATGCGCGATAATCGACGCAGAACGATTTTTGATATCGGTGATGTCGGTTTTGCCTAGTACACAGTATTAATTTAATTAATTAATTTTCTATTTATTAATGTGATCACTGATGTTTTTTTTTCTTTTTAAATATAAGGCTTATGTACCCCTCTTCATTTTTTTTCGTACCCACTTGTTCATTGTAATCTTTTTTATTATTTAATATTTATTTTTATAAATATGAAACTGAACTCAACCATCTGTTGCAACACCCAAAGGCAACAACTTCTTTTCATCTACCTACACCTAAGGAAATTTAAAGAACATATAAAGTTTTTTTTATTTATACATTTTTCATCTTTTCGAATTATATAATGTTGATCCGTGGATGTTTACAAAATTTACGTTTATTCGTACATAATGTACTACATAGCATTTGATATAATAATCTTAAAATTAAGATATTTAAAAATTTACCGTAGGTAGTGAAAATAAAACTTTAAAGTATAAATATTCAACATGAAGAAAAATAAAACAACAATATAAAAAAGTCAAAGTAGAGATACGGTTTCTAACCTGTAAAAAGCAAATAAAATATTTTAAAATAATCTTCAAAGAAAAGAGTATAAATAGGTAACCTTACCAAAACTCGAGGGGTCAGAGAGTCTGGGGTTGGCACTTCAGAGTATGGGCTGAACGCCGTTTTGAGGGCTACCTGATTGAAGTACAGAGTTAATAATGTGCTGTACACTGGGAAGCAACAATTATTGTTAGTCTCCTATAGTTTATGGGTTCTTAGTTTCCACCGTTAAGTGTCCCATATAATAGACGTGTCTTAAAAAATGTAAAGGGGGGGACAAGATAAGCAAAGTGGGGATTGAACTTCCCAATAAAAAAAAAACAAGGAAGTGGGAAAAGGAAAACTGTACAGTTTTCATTTGTGGCGCAATTTTTAGGTCTTCGCGGATGTTTTCAAGTGAGAAAAAGTTTATCCGATTCCGACGTGGGGATCCGCAAAAATGGCCCCCAAAGTCCCAAAAATGATTTTCCCGCAATTATCTGCCAAAATATGCGAATAAAAAGATTTTTTTCAAACAAAAATAAAGATCACCTCAAAATCCACAAAAATGGTTCTTACCATTTTTTCCAACACCAATATTTTCGAAAAACGGCCGTCAAAAAATCCATAACATTTCACACTGAATATATGTGGTAGAATTTCCTTTAATTTAATAAATTTTTTTTCCCCGGGGGATCCCCCAAAAAACCTAAAATTTTCCCCCCAAGGGAAAACTGTACAGATTTATTTGTTTTTTTTCATTTCCGAATTATACCTAAAAAACCCAGAAGAATTATTTAAAAAAAATTTTGGAAAAATTTCCAAAATTGCATAATTATCATATGTTAAAAAGACATTTTAAAAACAGACTAAAACCGAAAATTACCCAAAAAAAGTTTATTTTACCAGTTATCGCTGGTGAAAAAATAAATTCAATTTCTGGTCTCTTTTTCTGATCTTATCCCATGTAAATTTAAGGGGTAATTATTATCCCTGTACTTTTTAAAAAAAATGTAAAATAACTTTTTTAAAGACCAATCTGACAAATTTTCCAAGTTTAAAAAAAATTTTTAAAAACAAATCTTAATTATTTAATTAAATAAATTTAAAATTCCAAATTTTCGGTTCAGGTAAAACCAAAAGACACCAGCTACCAGCAAACAATTTTTAAAGGCTATGTTAAATCTGACGTACAGCCGAATACAAAATGTTTTTTTTTGTTTCATCAACTCACTCAGTACTTAAAAAAAAAAATGGTTTACATTATTTTGTATGACCTTTTATTTAACGAACAATGAATTTTTAAAAAAAAATTATTACGCCCATCTTTAAAAAAAAATTTTATTATACTAAAATTTAATTAAACCAATAAAAATTTAAAAATTTTTTTTTTTTCCCCTAAGCTATCTGATCCATTTCAACCATTAAACACGTATTGTCAGTAAATTCAAATCCAAAGCCATCGTAATAAATAATTGTAAATTTTTAAACCCCCGGAAGATCGAAAATGGAAAAAAAAAATGAGAAATCTGAACTTTTATTATTTTACTAGGGGGGGAAAACAATAAAATAAAAAAATAAAAATTACATAAAAACATTAATTAATCAAATCTTTAAACCCCCCCATTAACAGCTAAACAATTTTCCCAACCGATCAAAAAAAAATTAAATTTCTAACGTTAATCAGTTCTAAAGGGGGGGTTTTTTAGATTCCCCAAATTTTACACTTTTATAAATGTTTTTTTTAAAAAGTGACTCCAAAAAAAAAAGTCATTCGGAAAAAAAATCATGTGACCGGGGGGGGCCCCAAATTACCCCGGGACCGTGGACAAATAATATTGCCTTTAAAAAGCATTTTCCAGGTACTCTCTAACCATAAGGGCATTATGGGCGGGGCCACCATCCATTTGGTCCCCAAAACATTTGATCTTCCCGAAAACTTCTTCCAAGGCGAGTTCAATTTGATTTTGAAATAAGCCCAAATTTTGGTTTTTCTGCTGTCAGGGTATGTCCAAAAAAAGGGGGCCCAATGGTATGGTGTCCAAAAAATTTCCCCGGGGAAACTTTTTTTGGGGGGATATTGTGTCCAGTATAAGCAAAGCAATGTTCATTTTTTTGGCTCCAATAGCGGCAATTCTAAAAATTTTGGGTTTTCATTGTTGAGTGTGAGTGAAATTTTTTTCAGCAAAACAAATTTTTCCCAAAAAAAATTTTTATTGTTTTTTTTCTCTTTTTTTCATTTCAAAACAAAATGCCTTCCTTCGCTTTTCACCCCTCCCTTTTGCAGCTCTTGATTTTTTCGAATTTATACGAATAATATTTGTTTTTTTTTAAAGTGCGTAATCCCGGGTTTTTTTGATGTTTATTTACCTCCTGCCCAAGAACCCTCGTACTAACCATCTTTTTTTTCTCCAAAACTTGGGAGAATTTAAAAAACTTTTTTTTCCCCCTTTCTTCGGCTCTATTTTCAATATCCTGAGTTGAACATTTACAATTATTTAATACGGTACCTTTGGACTCGAACCTACTGACAAAAGTTTTAGTTGAAATAAACGGAAAAGGGTTTGGGGAAAAAAACTGGAAACATTTTAGATACTGCTCTAAAACTGTTTTTCCCCTAATGCCACTAAATAATGAATACTTTTTCGTCGATTAAATTATTCATAAAAATTTTTTTAAAAAGCGACTGTCACTGATTTATTGACGGGTTTTTTTTCCCCTTTCACGGACCTATTCATTTTTCTGTTGTCTGTTTGGTTTTACCTAAACCGAAAATTTGGTAATTTTAAAATTATTTCATTTAATTAAAAAAATTTAAAATTTGCTTTTTTTTAAAAATTTTTTTTTTAAATTGGCACGAGGGGGTTTTTTTGATTGGTCTCTTTAAAAAATTATCTTCATTTTTTTTGTAAAATGTACAAAGGGGAAAAAAATTGACCCCCCCTTTTTAAATTTTCATGGAGTTTCCTATGTTCCGCTCGGCGATGACCACCCGATATAAACTTTTTATTTACTTTAATGCCCCTTTAGCTAAATGCATACCTATAATTAAATCCCAAAAAAACCCAAAATGATCTTTTGATTTTGACCTACAGGCAAAAATTTTTTCTTATCGGAATACCTAATTTTTTCAAATGTTTTTTTGGGCCAATTCCTGACAGCATTAAAATTTTTTGGGGCCCCCTTGTTCCCCCCGCTAAAATTTAGAATATCATATTAAAAAAAAAATTAAAATTTCAAGTCCATAAAAGTATAAAAAAAAAATTTTTAAAACAGTTTTTCTATATTTGGCGCATTGTAGTGGGCCAGGCCAAAATTCCCGGGCTACCCACGAATGTAGGTCTATAACATGACCTGTTTAGGCTTATTTTCCCCGTGTTATAACTTTTTTAAATTTTTTCACATAAAATATGGATTTATTAAATTCACATAAGTATTCCCAAATTTCTTGTGAAAATATCGAGTAAGTTATGTCAAATGATTTCTTAGATATTCAATTTGAAAATCGCCGATTTTTCTACTGACTCGTCAAGATTATGGGGCACTTAAAAGGGGAAAAAAAAATTAAAATTGGTTTTAAAAAGTTTTGGGATACAAGTAAAAAAGGGTTTTTTTAAAAAAAAACACATTTTTTTCCCCCAAAACCCCAAAAAA
>JAHBCN010007859.1:0-41652 GCA_019359885.1 Listronotus oregonensis | reverse complement strand
AATTTTTTGGTATTACTACACTTGCATTCCACGTTACGTCGCTGTCTCAAATTTGGCGCCTATCTCAAATTTGGTGCCCTTCCTCTACAACAGAAGATCTAAAAATAATATTTTAATTAAAATAGAAAATATACAAAACAAAATAAACATTTTCTTAATGTGACATTTTCTATAGGTTTTTTAAAGCACCTTATATTTTTCGATTTGTTTTTTTATATATAAAGCTAAAGTTTAGAGTAAACTAGGTATGTATGGCAGGGAGGCTATTTTATATCAACAAATCCTAAAAAAAATTTACCCGACCAGTTCGGTAATTTTTTTTGGACTCAATACTGTTAATTAAATTATATTAATATGGCAAGTTTCGAAAAACTAAAAAGGGGCTTTCGGGCTTGCTCTTTGAAAACAGTGGCGGCCATATTAAACATTAAAATTACTAAAAATATTTTGTTAATATTATTGGTAACATTATATAGGTTTTTGTCTTTTACCAATATGTACTAAAACTAGTTACAGACCCTAGACTTGCAAATTCCTTTTATGAATTATATTAATTTTATTGTTAATAAATACATAAATGAAAAAAAAATGGTAACTCTATGTCATATGTATTTTTTAAATTTAATTTATTTTTTAAAGTACTGGTTTAAATTTTTTAAGTACAGGGCCGCCTAATTTCGTTAAAATAGCAGGGTATCTCGGTTATTATTAGAGATAGATACTTACGGTTTTCGAGAAATATCGCTACTTTTAAAATCATACAGGATGTTTAGGATCGTATCTCGAAAAATATTAAATTAAAAAAAAAATCTAACTACATCACTAAATTCTACGTAAAAATGGTTACCAGTGTCAGTTTTTACCTTTACTTTATACCTGAGGTTAAAAGATAACTGAAGTACGGAAAAGGTCCAAAAATGAAAAAAAAAATTCGCTTTGTATGTCAAAAACGAAGGGAGCCACGAAAAATCTTGAAGTGTTATCTTTTGTTCATGAAAAATTAGCGACAATTCGCGAAAACCACAAGTCTCTATCTCTAATAATAACACCTTTTACACAAGATGGATATTTCACTCCACATTTTTTAGTATAAAGCAATTCACAAATATGACCCTGTTCAGCTTTGTATGTAAAATATACAAAGCAATCTATTTTTCTGTCTAAAGCGTTTTTAAAATAAAATTATAAAATTTTAAAAAAAAATAAAGTATTCAAACATTATCACCTAAATTCCGCCGGTGTTGTCCCCATCCTACTAAAAGAAATAACACAAAAAATTAAATGTAACACGAGATAAAGCCAACAAACACATTAGTCTAAAGAAACCAACCCTTTTAGCATAAACGATAAAAGTGTCCGAGATTCGTGACATCTAACACCCATAAAAACAGAGAACCAATTATTTATTCAGTCGTAAATTGCGAATTAAATATTTACGAATGGCGTGTTTTCTAATAGCTCGGTCAGTTCGGATATCTTGTCTTCGGTAAGCCGATATACCAAAATTATTAGAATCTTTAAATGGAGTTTATTTGAGCTCCGTGTGTTTTAAAGGTAATTTATATACCGAGTGACTAATAACTTATTTAATAAATATTTTATTTTAATAATAATAATATTTTATTAAAAAAATATTTTGGCTTGCTTTCAAAATAAACAAATATATGTACTAATTATAATAGTCTAGGACGCCACCGAAAATAAACCAAGCCAGTAAGATATACGCATGAAATTTTTTTTTTATATCACTATGAACAATAGTTAATTCAAAGCCGCACTGATCTCTCAGGTGAGAGGGTTCAAATAGCATTTTTTTACTTAAAAAAAATCGTGTGAAGTGCTTTTTTTTTAATATAACTCAAAAACTATAATATTATAGATTTGGTTTTAATTTTTTTCCTAATTTTTTTTCCTAACAATCGGACCAAAAAATGTTACATTTTAATTCCAAAATAATTTAAAAAAAAAAGAAGAATTAATAAACGTCCGGGAGTCCAGGCATTGACAGTACCGAATGTGGGTTTGAAGGCCAGTATCAAACCATCCGCATGTGAGGTTATACGCCCTTACCAAATAAAGAGTTATTAATGTGTTTTATGCAGGGTGTTGTAAGTAGTTAAGTGCTCTTAATGTTTACTTAAAAAAATAACCGTACATTAACTGCAAATAATAATAACACAACATTAACAATGTTTAAATTGTCAAAATGATGCCTCAAATAATAATACAACACATAAACTATACAAGGTGATTCCTAAGTTGACGCTTTTTTTAAACTGTGTATAAAACTCGTTAAAATAACCAACTTTTTAAAAAATCATTTTTTAAAAACCTAAAAATAACAAAGCCATTTATTTGAAAGTGTGGCTATGTGCCTAAATAAATAGTAGTTTTTTCAATTTCGTTTTTTTTTTTTGTTTTACCGAGTCAATTTTTTCTTTTGGGACGGGGATAATTTAGTTTTCTTTTAAATCCAAAAAGCACAATTTAAAAACAAAAATACGTGGATATGTTTATTATGAAAAGGGGAAGCAAACGTTGCTTCGAGATTGAACCACGGACGGTTTTCCTTGGGAATTCTGGACCCAAGTATGGGTTTGCAAGTCGGTGGTTTAAGTAAAAGAAAGGTGAAAACATTGCGGGAAAATCATTCATCGTGTCCAAGCACCACCCCGGAGGTAAAATTCTTTAACAGGAGTGTTCGCCACAATAAATAAAAATTTTTATTTGTTAGTATGTTGAAAAAGGTTATTTAAAAAAGTTGTTTATTTTAATGAGTTCTATATACAGTTAAAAAAAAGCGTCAACTTAGGAATCACCTTGTATATTGGCCAAGGCAACTTACTAGGAGTTGTCGCGATTTTAAGTAACAAATAAATATTATTTTGGTGTGGTAATATTAAAATTACCCTAAAGAATATGAAAATTTTAAGAAATTAATGATAAAAGGAATGCAAGAAAAAATAGGAAAAAAATATACATATCCTAAAAGTTAAGTACGATTTCTTTTCTTGGTTTTTTATTACCCTTTGCATGGTGTGACGCATTAGATACACTGCGGAACTTTCTTAAGATCTATTAACACACACTACTGACGTCTTAGTCTCGATCCGTGAATTTGTACCAGTTCCCCCAAAAAAAATAGTAGGTCTATTTTAAAGGTAGCTAAACATACTGGGAAAAAAATATTTTAAAAAAATTTGACCAAACGGATATTTTTCTCGTCACTTTCAGGTCAAATACCATCACGAAACAAGTTTTCAGAATTTTTTATCAAAACCAAAAATTTACAATTTTCCAATCCAAGAGAATTTTTTTTTAAAAAAGTTTTTGAACCTTAAAATACATTGAAACCACAGTATTTAAAAATCTTTTTTTTGATCCCCGTTTGGCTTGTATGCGAAATCCTAGACAAACCGATTTAAAAAGGTAAAAAAAAATTCGTAGCAATACTTTATTGTTCTAAAAACCTCATATAATATTTTCAACCTTATCCCACCTAAATTAGAAAAAAACCAAAAAATGTTGGCAACAAATAGAAAACAAAATTCTTAGAAATGCAATTAACAAATTTTCTTTTAATCCATTGATAATATATTTTTTTACATAATATAAACATGTTAACTAATACTATATGTTGCGGAGACGTAATACGTCTTATTAAATTTTGTAATTGTAACACGATAAAAAAAATTCGTCTCTCTGCAAAACGTCCGTGTACTACACTGTCAAATTAAAAAACCATTTTTTAAAGCCAATGCCCATTGTCATTTTTTATTAATTTTAATTTAATAATGACCCTTTAAAAATTCATACCCATCTATTATACCAGCTTTGATTTAAAACTTTGTAAAAAAAAAAAAGATTTAGCAAATCTAAACGCCCAATGAACAACAAAAAAGGCAATTTCAAATTAAACATGAAAAATAAAAAAAAAAAAAAATATATACTATATTATTATTTTTTTATGAAGATTGTTTTTAATCCATTTTTTTACTTTTTTCAAATTACCCTTAACAAAAAACCCCAAAATTTTTTAATATATAAATAGAGCTATTAAATAAATTCAGCACCCCCTTTTTATTTTTCCCAGCTATTGAGTTTAAACCCTGCGTAAACAAAAAGATTTAAACATAAATTTTAAATAAGAATCAAAATAACCAATTTAAGCAAATTATAAACATAGAAAGAATAAAAAGTATCAAAATATATACTATTCTATATTATTATGTTTAGTGAAGTTTTATTCGTTTTTAATCCTATTCTTTTTATACTTTTTTCAAATGTACCCTTACAACGTAACGGACGAAACCATATATATTTTTTCAGGTATTAAATTAGGTTTATCATTGCCTATGTTTTCTTTTTTTTAATTTAAAAAAGGCCGTAAAAATTTCCATTTATTTAAATTTTTAAAAAAAAAGTTTTTAACTTTCAATTTTTTTTACCCTTGTATAACCTTGAAATAAAATTTTTTGTAATTTTGTTAATTAAACCCTTTAGTAAAAGAAATTTTTAAAGAACACTTTTATATGTTAAGGGTTTTAAAAAATTTTTAAAATATTTATTTTTTTAACTTAAATTTCTAAAACGGTCATTTTTGGTATAGGAAAATTTAAAAAAACCCCCCTTTATTTGGTTTTATTCTAAAAACAAAAAAAATTGGGGGGTTCCTAAAGAAAAAAAAACTTTGATATTTTTATTTTTTTTGGGTTTATTTTCAAAAAATTTTTTTAAAAATTTACAACCAAAATTGATGAGCAAAATTTTTTTTTTTAATTTTTATTTTCTAGAAAAACCGAGGGAATGTTACCCGTATATTTTTTTATATATATATATATATATATATATATATATATATATATATATATATATATATATATATATATATATATATATATATATATATATATATATATATATATATAACATTTAAGTCCTAAAAATCCCTTTTTTAAAAAATTTTTAAAATTAATAATAAATATAAAAAAAAAAATTTCGGAAAACGTTTTTTTTTTTTTCTTTAAGGAAATTTTTAAAAAAAGGAATTTAAGCCCCTTTTCCTGTACAGTATCTTTAATTTGGTTTTTTTGATTGACAGATAAACTTATTTTTTTGGGGCCCCATATTTTTTTGATTTAGTTTTTTTAACAATTTGGGATTAAAAGTTATATTTCTAAAAAACCAACCCAATTTAAAAAAAAAATAATTTTTTCTTTTATTAATTTTTATTGAGCTTCCAAACAAATTTTTAAATTTTTTTTTTTAAACGTCTCTTAATTTTGCGTAGAATTTGGTTAAAAAAAAATTCTGTTTAAAAAGTGCGGAAAGTCAGGACGTTGGGGTTTTGCCCCAAAAAAATACAACATTTATACATCGTTGAAATTGAAAAAAAAAAATTTTTATCTACGAAAAAAAACCCAATATGGCCCCAAAACAAATAATGAAGTTACATCTTCAATCAAAGACGAAATCTAAAAGGTTATCGTGTACGGAAAAAAAAAATGTGAAAAAAAAAAAAAAAAAAAAAAGATTTTTTGAAATTTTTTTTTGTCCGGATATCTCCGGAAGTACTCGAATTTTAAATTTTTAAAAGGATGTTGTTAACCCTTAAATCCCAACTTTGCCAAAATTTTAAACCCGATTTTATCTCTTACATTTTCCAGCCCCATGCATGCATTAATCTGTATTTTTAAATAAAATATATTTTATATATATATATATATATATATATATATATATATATATATATATATATATATATATATATATATATATATATATATATATATATATATATATATATATATATATATATATATATATATATATATATATATTTTTTTTTAAAAATAAATGTTAATTTTACAACTATGTCTAAATTTAAACAAACTTATGCGAAATGGATTTAATATTAAATAATTTATGAGAGTGTTTAGGGTAAATATTAAAAAAAATAGTAGAAATTTAAAAGTTTTTTAAAGCAAAAACAAAAAAAATCTTAAAGAGCCATGTTTTGGTATTTAGGCATAACTTTTAATTTTGAACTACTTTTGTTTATAACATTCTGCTGAACTTTCTAAAATAAGGGTACACTTGTACAATGCTTATATTTTTTGATCTACGCTGTATGCTGTTTGACTTGTATCATTCCAAGTGCACCTTATATGATTTTGGACCATAAACGAACTTTCGCCAATACTTGTATTTTGATTGTGCAATTAAAAAAAAAACCGTATGTCGCAAACTTAAATGACCACACTGTATATATTTCCTCAGAAAGGCACAAGTAGCTTTAGGGAAGGATTCCTAAAATTTACAGTGGCCCTGTGAATAATTTATTTCTTTCCCTTTCGACAGTCTATTTAAATGTGTATAAACAACTTGTCATTCCCTTTTCAGCTAAGATTGTTAAGTACGTTTAAAACAATACCTCGACTAACTAAATAATTCCTTAGATTTGGGTTGTTTTGAAAGCACTTCTTCTTTATTATTAAACTAATTTAATATAACGAAATAAACGAAAACAATGTGACCCACTTAGGTTGTACATAAATATTCAAACCTTTTTAAAATTTCATTATTATTATTTTAAATGGCAGTGTTAAAATTACAGCCAATACCGCAAAATATTATTTCATTGTATATTATTTTATTTGTGTTACAATAAAGTAAAATTAGTTTAAGTCGCAATATTATACAATTTTTTTCCTAAATTATTAAGCCTTTACTTTTACAATATGTGGTTATAATCAACCTTGGGTTAATAACGTTTACAACACCAATTATGTTTTGGTATTTTCTTGTTGCTATAGTATTTAACCCAAGGTTAATAATAACCACATATTGTGAAAGTGGGCCCAAGTTTTGGAATAGCCAAACAAAATTTCTCAGCTAGGGACTTATTGGTAATTAATAAAAACCTATTTTTAAAACAAAAAATTGAGGCCTAAATTTTTTTAACGGATATCTTAAATATACAGGGTTATCAAAATTACGTGTTCGGTGAGTTTTTTATTAGACAAAATATAAAATTGCTTAAATTAACAAACTAGTAGCATTTTTTTATGTCATTTGAAATCAAAGAAGGCAAAAACAATTCACAATCGTATTTTTCAGTTTAATAATAAAGTACCATGTTTTTAAAATAATACATCCTACATATTGTATTACCATTAATAAAAAAAAAATAAAGAGTTTAAAAAAATACAACCTTTGATATATTTATCCTTAATTGTATTGGATATATGGGCATCGACACATCGAGTTTGATAGTGAAATAGCATTTTTTAGACAAAATACTTTGTATCTTGTATAACCTATAATTTTTTATTGAAATAGCTTGAAATCAATACCAAATTTAATATCTTTATCTTTATTAGTTTCGGAAATATGGGCATTCAAATTTGAAAAATACTTTTTCATTTTTATTATATCTGCAGCTGTAAGCTGTAAGTAGTACGCTAACAGTTTAAAGCTTATACAAGCCCTAATGAAATTTAAACATTTTTTTCAGATTTGAATACTGACATATTTTTAAAACTGTTTAAGACAGACATATAGTCATACCTTTTGTAAATATCACAAATTGTAGGTTGAAATATTGTTATGTCAGAAAGTGGAAACAAAATTATGGTGTTTTTCATAGTTCTCTTCTCTATTATTTTATTTCTACATAAATGTTTTAGCTTTATTAAATATAAGAGGTAAATTTACTATGTTTGCGGATAATACAACTATTTTTTGAAATAAAAAAGATACAAAAGCTTTATATGATGTAATTAAAAATAATATTTTAAAAATTAAATCATGGTGTAATTCTAAATTGCTTTTTCTTAAAATAACTAAAACTAATATTACTAATATTTTAACATTTAAATGTGTACCTAATAAAATATTTTTAAATAATGAAATTTTAAAATACTCTCCATGTTCTAAATTTTTAGGAATTTATGTCGATATTAAACTGACTTTTAAAGCACATATAAAAAAATTATGTAGTATGCATCTAATTATTATGCTATTAGAGTACTCTCTTATAAATTAAATGCATTTTGAATCTTTTTATTTTGCTTTAATTCAATTAATTATAAGGTATGTCATTTGTTTTTGGGGACATTATTATCAGTATCTATTATATTAGTGTTTTTATTGCAAAAGGGAGCAATTTAATATATTTGTAAAACTCAAAAGACTCATGTTGTCACGCTGATGCTTTAGCCCAAGTGTTTTGGCCTAAAAACACTTTTCCAACTTTTATTTGGCCGTTGGCAGCCTTTAAAAAAAATTATTATTATTATTATTTTTTTTTTAAATTATTAACTTATTAAGTAAGCAACGTTAATTAATCATATAACAATAAACAAACCCATTAAATCAAGATAACCTAAAATAAAATTGTTTCAGTAAACTAGTTTACAAAAAAATTATGCCCTATTCCATTGGCCAAAAAAAAAAAAGAACATATTCCCTAGCTACCAAAAGTTAATTAACAATCACTTAACTAGTGTAAAATAAAAGGTAATATATCCATACCATTGTATTTAATCGAAGGTATAAACCATCTTGGCTTAACTAAAGCCCAAAATTAATTAATTAAGGTAAATTAAAAAAAAAAACTAATTTTTGTTAAGTATAAAAAAAACCTTTCCGAAGTACTAAATTGACAATTTAAATAATAAATAGGTCTCGAACAGTCACCCAGATACTTATACCCTGAATAAAAGTCTCAAAAAGAAAATTATGACAAAAAAATTAGTAATTAAAATTTATTACCAAAAGAAGGTAATTTAACCCCAGAAAATTAATTAATACTAAAAGAGACAAAGAATCTATACACAAGCGCCATCTAACGGCGATTTATTAAAACTTTAACGCTAATTAGAGTAGCCAATTAACGTAACTGTCAAAAAAAAAACAACAAAAAAGAATAATTCAATAAAACTGCGATTTTCGCAATAAATTGGCCACAACAAACCCCTTAAATTGGTGTAATTAGGGTAATTAATAATTAATTCTTACTGAAATTCGACTTGCCCAACGCATGACGTAATATGTTAAAAAAATAATGAAAATCCCCTGAATCACCAACGCGTCGTAAAAAAACCCCAATAAATCTATTAATGTACCGTTTTATACGGAAAATACTCAGTTAAAATAAGTCTAGAAGAACTTACCCAAGATGTTAAGGGGTATTTTCAACTAACACGTGATCCCTGCGGCGTCGAACTACAAGTCCTGCAATGCAGATTTCTTTCCCGAGACAGCCAAAAGGCAACGCAAAAACAAAATTTACACAAAACCAAAGGTAACTTTAATAGGAAAGATTTTTGGGAAATTTGCAGCACAAACCTACAAAGATGGCTTGAATACCAGTAGCTGCAAATTTTCCTAGTTCTCGGCTTGAAGATTGACGTGAAAGTGGTAAAACATGGCCGATGGCCCTTTGTCCTTCTCAAAAAGCACCAGTGGGCGCACGCACATCGCGCAATTCTAGGAATTTTCTCGCCCTAAATTGGCAACATCGTTACAACATTTTGAGTGTGGGCAGCGTGGGTAGGCAACCCACGCTGCCCAAATAACATTCCTCGAACTGTCATCTGTCTTGTCAAAAATATATTCAAACAAAATTATACAACAATCCAGAATAATAAATGTTTACAATTTTAATGCAAAGAGGATAAAATACAAAGAACCTGTACAAAAGAGACACTGGAGGTAAAGGAAACTGCTCTGGCCCTGTGACCCCTATGACAACTGTTGGGAAGAAAAAATAAAGTAAACAAACTAAATAAATAGGAAGGTAATGTAAACAAACCTACCTACATAGCCAATAAATGCAAAACTGCTAAGGAAATGTAATTTCTAGACAAACCCACAAGCTGTCGAGGATTGTATATAGGAGGAAAAACCATACCGAATACCTAGAGAAACAAAATTTGATTATGAACCCCTGACATGGTTTATTCAAAATACAAACATTTTAAAGGTAAGTCCTTGCTTAAATTAGAAACTATTGATTTATACAAAGTGAATCTAACCTACTTAATAAGCTTGGTTTAGTCAATAGTGAAAGATGTACCTCAAAATTAATGTTGCATCGAACAAAATTAAGGCCAGTTATCGACTCGAGGTATCTTATGTTAATTTTTAGTACACCATACTGCAAGGGGAAAAAGGCAACGTAAAGCATAAGGTAGGATACTAAAGGCGATAGAAAGACAGAAGAACCCAGCAATTACAATAAAATTTGGAGCCTTTGCCAAAATAATCTGCAAAAAAAAATTAAAACCGAACTGCGTTAAGGTAAACAAACTAAATTATTAAAAACAAACCTAGGAATAAAAACTAACCGTGACAATGTATACCATGATTTAGGGCAATTGGCATGAAAAGTTAAACTTAATTGTCTAAAAGTTTCTCTGTTTATAACGTTAGGAACGTAAAATTTCTCTAGCATTTTCTGGCAAGTCGCCGAAATGTTCTATTAAGTAGTTAAAAGAAAAATGGTATTTATCTATGGTTTAATAAAAAGGTGTTCATTTTTCTCAGCTAGCAAAGCTACTCTAAATAATTCTCTGTGTCAATTTTAAATTGACATATTCTACATAAGGTTCAAAAGTAAAGTAAGGTGTGTGATTAAAGTGAAGTAGAGAACTGTACAGGGCAGCCCCTGGCTGGAGTGATGAATAAAAATGTGATGGTAAATGGTATATTAAGAAATTAGCTCTATAGTCAAGGTAACATCTAAACATTTTAATAATACAGTTTGTCAATAATTTGTACCGAGTATCACGGGATTGACAAGTGTAACGAGGTGTTCCAAAAAACTGTAAATAATTTCTAACTTTAACTTTAAACATTCTTACTTCTCTAGTGTTATAAAACAATTTCTAATTGTGTCTTAACGTCATTATGTATTAATTAATAACCCTTTATAAGACATTACCATTTTTTATAGATATTATAGTTAAATACTTAAGCTAGAACTCGTAAAGTAAAATGGGGTAAAAATTACTCTTAAAATGTAGAAAGAAAATTAGAGAGGTATAATCTGCTTATCCGACTGAAAACCCGAAAAAAGTAACTCCGAAATAACACAATATTACCTACTTCAAATCGAAGTCCAAATGCGCCGCAATGTTAAGTGAGTACACAATACAAAATTTAAAGCGGACCCATTCATTTAAGAAACCAGTATGCCCATTAGTCTTTTAGAAACGGGAACAAACGTACTACCAGTTAAATTTATTCTCCCTGCAACCGGTAAAAAATGGGCAAGCTGCCGAAATTCCCGCCATTTACAGGAAACAGCGTCCAATAAAGTACGTGTTCTATCACATCCTGTTACTGTTTTAACAAAGCCGGATTTTGTTTCTTAGCCGCTTTAGTGGCACAGTTTGTTAAAATAAAGCAATTCTGATAAATTGGGTTAGCGAAGCTAGTAGAGCTGGGAGATTGTATCGATATAATATAATTTTATGTAAAATCACATAAGAACAATTTTCGGTATATATCAAAAAGTTGGTCTTTAGCCAGTTTAGCGGCACAGATTGTTAAAATACAGTAATTTTAATCAGTTGGGTTAACGAAGATACTACGGCTAACAAAACGTATGGTTGTTCAATAAGTTTTGCGGTTCGATAAGAAAAACACAATTTTGTGGTTTATAATACAGTTTAATATTTAGTATAGTCTTCCTGAACATTAATACACTTGTATCAACGAGATTCCAATCTATAAATTCCATCTCTGAAGTGAGAATCTGGAAGGGCTGCAAAATACGCTTCCACATCTGTTATGACTTCATCATTTGATAAAAAATGCTTTCCAGGCATGATTTTTTTGGCTCTGGAAACAGATGAAGGTCACTAGGAACCAAATCTGGTGAATACGGTGGATGCTCCAACAATTCTAACTTTAATTCATGGATTTTATCCATTGTCAAAATGCTCTTGTGACACGGTGCTTTATCCTGATTTAAATATTTTTATATATATATATATATATATATATATATATATATATATATATATATATATATATATATATATATATATATATATATATATATATATATATATATATATATATATATATATATATATATATATATATATATATATATATATATAAGTTTATAAATCCACCATGGATATTCGGGTACTGAAATCCTTTTACACTATTCTTACATCCTGTAGTAAAGAATTCCCAGCACTTCTAGACTTCCATTCTTTCCATTTACTATAAAAGGAAGGAATCGACGGGCCAGTTTAGTTTTGTCTTTCAAGAGATAAGAAGTTGCAGAAGATAAAGGTTAAAGAGTTGTCATAATACGTTACGTTGAAGTGTTACCATAGAAACGTTTGTAAACCTGATATCAAATAAAAAGGTGTAAAACCAGGATCCGTGTTTTTATACGGGGTGTCACGGAACAATATCGATACATTGTAATTTTCTGTAAAACCATTAAAACAAAGCTTTTGGTATTTTTAAAGATTTGTTTTATAGCCTCTTTAATGACTTGGTTTATTAAAATAAAGCAAATGTGTTTAATTGAGTTAGCGGTGGTACTAGGGTTGAAAAAATATATCGATATAATTTTTTTTTTTAATCATTAATCACAATTTTCAGTATTATCAAAACATTTGTTCTTAGGCCGTTTTAGTGTCACAGTTTGTTAAAATAAAGCAATTTCAATAAATTGGGTTAACGAAGGTACTGGGGCCGAAAAAACATATGGTAATGTTTTTAATTTTTAAAACAAAGGGGCACAACTATACAGGCAATTCTGATACATTGGGTTAGCGAGGGTACTGAGCCTAAGTAAACAAAAGGATATATTGTAATTTTCGGTAATATCAATTGTCTGTCTGGTAGCGTAGTGGTCAGAGTTTCGGCTCGCCGCGCCGGAGACCCGGGGTGAATCCCAGCCCGCCGGGGAGACATTTTAGGTAGTAGATATTTAAAAATAACGTCCGTGGTGCACTACCGCGTTGTCTAAAAGGTGCTGTAAATGCAATATCTGAGTTTCAGTGCTTGGGCAGCGTTGACGGAACTAAAAAAAGTGGGTTAAACATGGGAAAAACCCGGCACTCACGGTACTGTGGTACTTAGGAGTATATAGAAAAATCCGTGAGTTGTCAAAATATAAAAAATCAAATAGATTTTGTTAGCGGAGGTACTAAGAGAACCTGTCTATATAATGTAATTTTCTCAAAAATCATTAGGGCACAATTTTCAGTATTTATTAAATATTTATTTTCTAATCGCTTCAGTGGCACAGTTTGTAAAATAAAGCAAATCTCATAAATTGGTTAAGTGAAGGTACCAGGGCTGGAAAAACACCAATATATTGTAATTTTAATTTTTTAAATTATTTGGATTATATTTCTGCTATTTGCCAAAAATAATGTTTATAAAATATATGTGCAATCACATTATATTATGGTTTCAACAAAACCAATTTTAATTTTTAGTTGTTTTAGCGAATCAGTTCGTTCAAATAAAATAGTTTTAATACATTCAATTAGCAAAGGTACTAGGACTAAAAAAACATCGATATGTTGTTATTTTATTCTGTTTGCTAAGACAAAATTTCCGTCATTTACCAAAGATAATGTTCCTAAAAATATGTACGTCATCGCATCCGGTAACTGTTTTAAGATTGTGTAGAATTACAAAAATATCGCCATTTACAACATACAACTTTCGGGAAACAATGTGTACTTTTATAATCTGTTTTTTATCCAAGCCGGCAATTTTAAAAATATATTTAAAGTTATTTTAAAAGTAGTGATAACATATTTTAGACGTTATTTACAGCTAAAACCTTTAATAGTAAGTGAACTTTTATCTTTTTTTCTGTAACTCATATCTTTTTAAACGCTGTTATCTAGATTAGACTCTAGAGACTTATATCGATAACTATATATGCTTGTAAGTTGTCAGTAATATTTGGATAAGTAAAAAATTTTATTTATTGGACATTTTAGTTTATAGATTTAATATTCTTTTAAAGAATTATTTATTATTATTTACCTATTGTGATAAGCCACTGTTTTAAATGTTTCATTGATTGAGATTATATAACTGGTGTACCTCTTTCGAAGACAGTATATCTCAATTAAGGCATTTTTAAAGCATCTTTCTAACACTGCTAATGTTTTCCCCGCAAACGACAAAACAACAGAAAACAGCATCCTGAATACCAGTCACCGAAGACAAATTCCATAGACAAAGCATTCTCTAATTCTAATTGTTTTGTTATGCCATTTTGAACACAAAGATTGTGCCAGTGTTATATCCTCTATTATGTCTTTGATCGTGCTGCAAGTCTTATGAGAAATTCCTTTAAGTAAGTCGAAAAAACCAAAGGTATTTCATAAATATAATAATTGTTTTATCATATCTACAATTTTTTAAAATACTCCTGACCGGTATTATATTTGATTTGATATATATTTTTTGCTGAAATGGTCATAGTTTTTGCTGGATATATTATTAGGGTATAAATTTAAACCTGTACTTTTTTTTATGTATATGATTTGTTCGTTATTTCTCCACGTATTCACCCACTAACTTGTACCAGTGACACTAAACACCGCTATCAAGAAGCGACAAGATAAAGTATCTACTAGGATCCGCTTAAAAGTAATGTGGTAGCGCTTAATAGCTGATCTCCTAGCGAACTATTATTTATGTCACAGTTAGTTTTTAAATTTAAAATATATAGCGACGACGAATGCTTTCTTACATATTGATGACCTTACAGTACGTCATTATATAAATAATTGTTAAAAGAAGATACCCAGTTGTGGTTACCTAAATTCCCTGCTCTTCAAACTTTCACGAACTGAAGTCATGTTACTCAGTGTATCTTTGCGTCGATTTCTTCTTTTCTTTCTCTTAACGTCATAACACAATGATAGCAACACCGCAAGCCACAAAACCGTATCAGGATCAATCTGACTTGGAAAATTTTCCTAATTTACTTGACCCTTCCTATATATTTAAGGTTAGTAGCGGGTTAATTTGTAAGTGAATTAAAATATGTCCTTTAAATATAAAATTATAATTATATGTAAAAATTAAAATACATTAAAAAGTAAAATTACAAAATAAATGTTATAAATGAGAAAGTAACTAAATTTAGTTGTTCACAGAAAAAGTAATTTTTTGCCTCTTTAAATTAAAATTAAGTACGAAATAATAATTAAAACTAAAGAAATAGACTTGACTAAAAGAATTAAGCAGAGTAGAAAAAGACTTAGCGAGACTGACAAAATGTAAGGACAGACTTGGCGAAACTGAATTTTAAATAATAAAGTTTTAAACTGACAATGGACAATGTCCGCCTTTAAAGGGTTAACCTTCCTAATAAAATAAAGGTTAAGTATATTAAATAAAGGTTTCAATAAAAAGACATTATCTTTTATAAACTATCCTATCCGGGTACAAAATAACCCAGCCTTTATTTTTAAATGAAAACATGGTTTTAAATTTGGGGATGGATAAATTATAAGATCCCTGATTTTAGATATTATAAAATTGTATCATTGACCGGAAAAATTAATTTTGTTTTTTCAATGAACTCTGTATATTTTTTGGAGTTTGATTTGGATTATTTTTAATATATCATTATTTTCCTATTCATTCTTGTTTTTGAGAAAATGGCGATTAAAGATGTCCAAACTACCACATTATGCAGTTTATGGAACAAATAATTTAAAAAATTTTAGTTAAATTTAATTTATTCTGAAACTCTATCTGTGAGTCATAAAAAAACTACTTCTGCTTTCAAGTGTAAAATTGACTTTCTAATAGTCTTAAAATTTAAATGAAACCCATATTTTTAAAATGTAAATTTAGGTCGTTCCTATATAAAATCTATATTATATCCTATACCTATATTTATTAGTTTGTGAGAAAAGGAGATTGAAATTTAGCATGTATTATAAGAGAAAACAATTCTTTTTTTTTCTAAAAACTAACAAAGATGGTATATGACTTAATACAGATTTTATATCAGAAATGACCGTAAATCAAATTTTAAAAAATATACAGGGTGTTGCTTAAAATTTTAGAAGTAACATTATTCAAAACAATTTTCGCACTTCGGTAATGCCGGAGTGTTTTATTATGACTTTTACAGATAGAGCCCTTAGCAAAATGAAATTAACAAAAAAATTTTAATAACATTCATTTGTTTTCCCATAAAACTGCATAAATAGGGGAATTTGACATCTTTAATGCCATTTTCAAAAAACAAAGAGATAGGTATAGAACATAATATAGATTTTATATTAGAAATAATCCGTTGAATCCAAATTCCGAAAAATATATAGGGTGTTCCTTAAAAAAAAGTTGATGTAGTTTCCGGTTAAACCGAAGTCATAGGCACATGTTTATAATATCCCAAATCGGACCATGATATAATATGTCATCGTAAAATTTAAAAACCGTATGTTTTTATTCAAGAAAATAAAGGGCTGGGTAGTGATTTCGTCACCCGGTATATTAAACAAGAAAGCCAATTACTATACTATATTCTAAGTGAACTCATACTGTAGGATATACAAAGAGACCAGTTAAAACCTTTTTTTCTGGAAATCATGTCTTTAATAAATAAAAATTATTTAGTATTATTCTGTTGGTTGAAGGTGTTATGAGAAAGGAAATTCTTGTCGGTCGCGCCCACCAGATATCGTTGCCATTCCATGTCTAAAATATAATGTTATTTTCGTTACTATACTAAAATAAACTAAATTGTGTAATAAAGTACCAGTCAGACTGACCCTTATTATCATTAATTAAATTATGCTAGGTGTACACAGTTTGCAGAAATAACAAAAAAACCTGCATCTCGGCTACATAATTAGACCTTTTGTTTGGACTTAGTAAATAGTTATTATTTGCAAAGCTATGTATGTATATATTGTCCAGTTTTTTATTAAATAATCCAACATTTTTTCCCTTTAATATTGACAAACTGTTTCAATTCTAAATTAATGCCATATGGTATATTCATTTTTCCCAAGTGCTAAGCAAAAGGCGTTTCTCTTGAGTTTGAGGTCTGTAAACAGCAATAAACAACTAGGGTGTACCATCAGTATCACTTGTATTAGTTTTATTCAAGGAAGTTTAAAGGTGTATGGAAGCCCAATACTGTAGAACAAAATTGTCCAGTCGTGCAGGGCAGCGGGAATCGGGGGATTGGCCCGGGAGTTTGCGGGAATGAATAGTAGGTCAGAGCCGGACTTCCATAATTCTTTGTTACTATCTATAAAGTTGACATCATCAAATGTCAAATTTAAGCATTCACTTTTTTTTTTTATTTTTTGCACAAAATTGTTGGTTATTAAATGATACTACCATAGAATATTTAAAATTATTGTGTAATATTGGATTTTATATCATCTGATATAATAAGGAAAGAATAGATGGCGCCACTTTACAGCCTTCTATTTAAATGGTCGATATTTTTGGGAGTTTTGTATTTTTTCCAAAAATCTTTGTAAATAAATAAAAACACGATTTTTTAAAAATATATTTCAAACATTGTATGATAGTTTCATGTACTTATCAACAAATTTGTGATAAAAGAAGGGCAAGATATTGTAAATGAGTTTAATCTAATCCTAAGATTGTGGTTGTATATTAAAAAGTAAAAATTTTTAAAACTGCTTTTTAGGCATATACTTTTCACTAATAACAAACATTCATGAGACAGAATAACAGTGTTTAAAAATGTTTAGGAACCTTTGGTACCTAGGTATCCATTATAACAGTAACCGTTAAATATTATGTGTCTACAGTATTTCGAGCTTAAAAAGTTGATAATGTAAGTTTAAGAAACCGAAAATCTAATTTCTTTTTAAACAAATACAGAAAAAGCAAAAAGGAACTTTAACAAAAAATTGTACTTTCATAATTATAACTTAATTTAAATAGTAAAAGTACTAACCTAAAGTAAAAAATGCCATGTATGTTACCCTTAGATTTGCAGGACAAAACCATACAACCTCTAGTCATTTTGTTACGATATTATAAGTAACAAACAATAAACACAAAATTATAGTCACAATTTAATAAACACTAATCACTAAAATAAGAAGGTTTTTATCAATCCAAAAAACTTTACTAATACGGCTCTTATAAATGTATAATGTGTTGCCTATCTACACACTGATTTATCAGTGTGTAAGTAGGCAACACATTAAATTATTTCGTGGAATTTTGTTATTGCGCAAAATCGGCGGGGCCAACTCTGACAGTTATTTTCATACTGGGCTGGACATTTTTTGATCGAATTGAGCTTCCATACACCTTTAAACTTCCTTGGTTTTATTTGTTATCTTTGGTTATACTATTTTTTATGAGAATCCAGTTTCAAAGATAACAGATATATACCATTTGTGACCAGTTCAGGAAAAATGGATAGTATCTTAATTTGTGCCATAATTTTAGAAACTTTAGTCCTATGGAAATATATTTTAGAATCACTTAGCAAATGCAATATTACTAAACATATTAAAAACGCGAATCAATAATTAAATATTTTAGATTAACATATGCCGGTACAAACTCTATGCACTTATGCCACTGTTGTGAAAGTCTTATAATACCCATTTTATAAAATCTTTTTGATTTGGCGTAAAGCTACTCCTGCACAAACTTGGCAACACAAAACGCTCTTTAGTGATTCAAAGAGATGAAAATACATCTCTCAATCAGAAATCTGAACTATAAGGCGAATGTGGAAAAATCTTTCAATGCTTTTTTTCTTAGACATTTATAGTCAATTGGGGACTATGGGGTCAGACGTCATCGTATAGTAGAGCAACTTTCTTTGTTAACTGTTTCTTTTTTTTTAAGCAGATTTCTGAGTGTGCAAGTCAGAATAATAAGAGACAACGATGGTACATCGTTCTTATATATTTTTTTAAGAACTTTTTTGCTTTACCATATAAGGGTGGCCGTTACTTCACCGGCTTAAGGCACAACCTGCGCCACTCTAGATCTGATCTTTTCAAATCTGAGTGTAAGGAATTAAAATGCATCACTTTTTTTTGGTTTCGCATGGGAAGCCTGGTAATTTAGATGGATATAAAAGATTTCTTGACGCTACTAACAAACTACCTATTTATTTGTGATATTTTAAAGAAAGAAATATCTTTATTAGTAAAAATATGGTCAATTGTTAAATCTATGTAGGTCTGTATTGTCGAAGTTTGTTACAAACATCTGGCATACGGAAAATTTTTGGGTTAGGAAACCAAATTTTGGTTATATTTAATTATTTAAATTATCCTCGTATAGCTATTTTAACAGAAATAACAAACTCGTTAGAAAAAAGGTCAATTTATGTAAATACAAATATGTGTTTAAAAAGAAATATATTTTACTCTTTACACGTACTATATTGTTTCCTCAATTGAATAAATAAAACAAAGAAAAAGTTCTGCTTCTCCAAACCCAGATCTTATGCATTATTAGTTGCGTTGAGGTATTGTTTTAAATCACTTAACAACATCTGAGATGAAAAGGGATGACAAGTAATTAATTTAAATCTGAATACATTTTGAGAAAAGGGTAGACTAGCGATAGTCCTGATGTTAATAAGGACATTCAAGAATCTTTATCAACATTGACTTAAGCAGTGAATCTGATCACAACGTTTTAACTTACAAACTAAGAAATTCTAATGTATGGGCTGCTTTACATAAAATTTTAATAAACTTTTACTTTTCGTAGACGACTTTAAGCCCTTAAGAAGGATTACTTGCCTTGCTAACTGTATGAACTGTAACGAAATTTTGTATGATTAACTGAATTGTGTCAGTGTAATAGCATGGAGTTAAATGCTAGCAAATGTAATAAAATATCATTTGGTAGCATTTTTATAATAAAAAATTACTTTTTTTCTGTACACCAGGTTTATTTTTATATATTTTTAATACAGGTAAACTAAAAGATTAGAATAGTATTAACACGGTGAGTGTTACCTTTCTCAAGGTAATTAATAGGCAAAATACCTTAAGCATCTTAAAATAAAGATTTCACAACTTTACTCTCTGATAAAGGGGACTCTACTTTTTTGGGTGCTGGACATCTAACTTTTAAGGACTGTTAAGATTGTTGTGAGGTCTCAGAAGTGTAATAGTGAATGCAAGTCAATTTCATGATTATAAATCGTCAAACAAAATTAAAGTTCTTGTCAAAATCGTTTTGCTAATACTAAGACTTTGTTATACGAATTCAGTTGATCAGACGTTATCAATAACGACACCCACTTGCGCAAAGTATTTTCTATAGAGGACTGAAGGAAGAAGTGGAATCGCAATGCTTAAAAAACAAGTATTGTTTTTGTGTATGACTCAGTTCTAAAAGATGTTACAAGATGGTGTATTTTTTGTTACTGTGAGTGCTAGGGTTGCTATATAAAATTTTATTATTTATAAAAGCAGTACAAAAGTAAAAGCAAAATATTTAATTACTTTAAAAAATGGCACAATAATGTACACTACCTAAATTTAAATAGTTTTTGTTTAACAAACAAATAAATATGATTTTTTTGAAGTAACACAAAGAATGTTAGAAACTCCAATAGTGCTTTCAATAATAATAAAATCTTGGACTTGTCTTTATTTGTTAATTGATACACAACGTTTCGGTTAGTGATGTATCTCCAACCGTTTTTAAATGATAACTGTTATCACTTGAATACGGTTGGAGATTCATCACTAACCGAAACGTTGTGTATAATAATAATAATAATAAACGTCTTTATTTCTAAATAAAAATGGTTTACATATTGCAGTAAAAAAATAAGAGAAAATACATTTAATACAGAAAAAGGCGAAGTTCAGACAAAGCATTCTTGAATGACTTCCTGATCATGCTCAACCATGTAAATTTGCTACACAACAAAGAAAAATAGAAATAATTCTAAGATAAATGTCTTTCGGCATTAAATAAAGGATAAAAAAATAAACAAATAATGCTGTATTCACTAAAATAAAGAAGTAACTAAAATAAAAGAAAAAAAATTGATTACCCTTTTCCTTTTAGTTTTAACATAAAAAAGTGGATCTACGACAATTCGACGCGGACAATTGGTCGCGCGACAAATCGACGCGGCAAATATGGCGCGACGGCAATCGTCGCAGCGACAATTCGACGCGGTCAAGTACGACGCATTTAGAATTCTACGCAGACACAATTGGTCGCAGTGCTCGGGGCGTTTTTAAAAAGTAGGCTTTTTCTAAATAATGCATTTAATGTAAAAAAGCAAATCATGGGTATTTTCTGATACGTCTCTGCATTATTACGTCTAATATATAATTGGGGAAAATAAAAAGCCGCTTTGGTTACCAGAACTAACCATGACCGACTAGCACTTAGAACTTTTGAATTTGTCTAAATTATCCCTACATAGAAGTTTTTTATTTGATATTTTCGATAAATATTGTAATTGCATTAATCGTCTTTTAGGTATATTTATATTACGAAAGTAATATCGTTTGTTTTCTGAAATTAAACTTTCTGTATATTATTTAGCCGTTGATAGTATTTCTGAATTCTAAACAGGGTGTTTTCGATTTTGGGACAAATTTTCCAACAATAATTCTAAATATCATAACGATATTTCTTATTGTCAGCGTTGAATTTTCTTTGTCGAATTGCGATGCGACAGATTGTCGCATGTGACAAATTGTCGTACGTCGAATTGAACGCGTCGAATTGTCACGCGTCGAATTTGCCGCGACGTATTGAGGTGACATCTAAAAAAGTTATCATCCCTTATAATATATTTTGTTTAATGTATATTAATAAACAAATAAAGATAATGGAAGTCCAAGATTCTAGTGTTATTGAAACCATAAAATTGTCTAACACTTTTAAAGAAACATTTCAATATCTGTAAATTATGATATAACATAATTCAATTTATTTGTATTATGGATTTATAGACATAATAAATTATATAATTAAATGAGATTGACAAAATTCGCTCTTAAGAACAAAAAACTTTACTCTCCAAATGGTAAAGATGTCAAAAGGATTGAGCTTTGTTGCTAGGTGAACTAGAATTTAACCTTCTCCTTTTTGGCGTGAGCGACTGTAGAAAAAATTATGTACTCGCAATGAATTAGCACGAGGCGAAGAATGGGATAAGACTTATTGCTGGTTCTCTTAAAGTTCAGTACATATGCGAAGAAGCACCGACCTTTTGCAAAAGGTACATACAAATATTGAGACCAATTTTATTGTAATATTCATAAGCAGTTTTAGAAAATTCTTACTAAATATGAAATGTAAAATACAATATATTATAATAAGATAACAAAAATGTGTTAACTGTAAAAATAGTATAAAAAGTTTACAAGAATATTTATTTAATATTCATGATTAAAGATTTTTATTGAAAAGAACTAAAATACTACGAATTTAAAATAGAAATACTTTCTCAAGTAATGCGTATATTATTTATTTGCAGACAAAACTATGGTTATTTCAAATTAATACCTTTAAAACTTTATATTAAAGCTAATCACATAAAATTGTTATTACAAAAGCACTTATAAAAAACCCGGATTCTGGTTTTGGGCCAAAAAGGTTATAAATAAATATTGGATGTAACAGCCCTTTTTTTTTATTAGGCTTAACTTACCCTTCTCATTAAAATCTATATTATACCGATGGGCGCTCTTTATTTTTTACTACCCTTTATTGCTAACACCTATTAAACTACACATTAAAGCTTAAGTTAGTAAGTAAGAGTCAACTAAGTTGAAAAAGTTGTATTTTGTTTCTTTAAAAAATTATTTGAAATAAACCTAAGTCACATAAAATGGGGCTCATATAAGTTAAAGAATAAGTATTTAATTTTTAAATATTATTTAATATATTTTAACCCTTTTTTATGATTTATTAAAAAAAAGGGTTTCCCAAGAAAAATTAACATATTGTCACAGAGCTGTAATTAAAAAATCTGACAGCTCAAAAGTATTTCTAATTTAATTTTGTTGTTTTTAAATCCTTAAAAATTCTCTCCTTACAATATTACAATGCCAAAAACAGTACAAAACCGCGAATTTTTAAAAAAATGCATCAAAAGCTTTTAAAATGCTTTAAAAAATTGGTTTTTTAGACATAACTCCTTTAGTTTTTTTGATAAAAAGTTTATTAAAAAAACCATTTTGTTGTTTTTTTAAAAGCTATAAGGTCCTATATATTAAAACTGTTTAAAACCCTTACTTTCTTAAAGGGGTGAGTTTCAAGGGCTAAAACAAAGTAGTCCTCGTCATACAGTAAATTTTAAAAAGGTTAAACGTTTTTATTTAAAAAGCTACAATTTGATACTTAAGTAATTTGTACGTATCTTTTTTAGTTTTTAAGTTATTTTAAAGAAAAGGTCATTTTTTATTAAAATTCTGAAATTTGACTTTTATTTGCAGCTCCATTTTTTCCAAAATTAATCAATTAATATCGGTTAAAATTTTAAAATACATTAATGATACATAAATAAAGAGAATTGGAAAAGGGCTACGACTCTTTTTAATAAGGGTGGTAGTAAAGGGGTTGTTTTCAAAGATTTTTGCATTTAAAAAAATATGGTCTAACCTTATTTTAATCATAAGATAACTCACTTAATTTTTATGATATATACCTTTTCTTAAAGAAACGTCTTTGCAATTGCTTCAAAAAAGTTATTATTTATTTTTCCCGAAAAACACATACATTTTGCGTTATTTACCTTTGAAACTCTAAAATTTTGTGTTTGATAAATAACAGCTAACATTTAACAAACCACAACTTGGTTTGTATTGGTCCCACAGAAATTAAAAAAAAACATTTTATTGGTATCTTTAAAAGCTACAATTTGGTGATTTACAGTTTTTTTGATAAAATGCATACTTATCGAGTTATTTCCAAAAAACCGATTAAAAACGTTAATTTTTTCGAAAAAAAACTCCGACTTTTGATCGCGATTAACTCTAAAACTACGCATTTTACAAAAAAAGCAAAAAACTATTTTTGCTTGGGAATCATTTTTCTATCAATTCCTGTAGTTAAAATATATATAAAAAATTCCACCCCCGAGATGGTTTGACAACCACCCCCAAGGTAAAGGCGCTCTTTGGCATAGATTTTGATCTTGAAAATTTCAAGTCACTATATTCATTTTAAAAAAATTGAGAAGCAAAATGGATCGTTTTCTGGACTACTAGTGGTTTTCAGTTAAATTTTAGGTACAAAAATAAGTTGTATTTTGCTCTGTAAACTATACTACACCACCCCCCATAGGATTCAACATGTCCATTAAGGGCACTGGTAGTCCCCTCAACACGCCTTAATATTGCTTTCTTACAAGATATTTTTCAGTATCTCTCCACATAATTATTATGTCTTTATATTTAATGGAAATCTTATGGCAAATCTGCAATAGAGTTAATTAAAACACTCCCTTTCTTTAAGCGATACAAATGACCAGGAATCGTGTCAAGAAACAACCATAAAAACGCCAACGGAAATATTTATCGAGCTCTAGATACTGAATAAAATATGTGAGCATCGCGTGACAACTTACAAATCCATTTATTGGGATAGGTCTATTTCAGTAAATAAATGAGTTTCAAATTTGAATAAGACATTCCTAATGTTTATTCATACCATTTAGTCATTATGTTTTATTGTCGAAAGTGCTTAAAGGTAATGCCTGTTAGATAAAGAAGAAAGTGGATATCGATCTCTTGATTTATCGAATGTAGTTGTTTTTTTTATACAGGGTGTACTTAAAATGTGCAGAAAAAATGCTATCACAAATTCCTGAGGCTAAAATATGACGATCCAACTAAACTACACACCTCGGTACATCAAACAGCGTTGGCCTAGACCGCATACGATCCTTGGGTGTTATTAACAACAGCTTGAAAAAAAGTCTAAAGGGATCAGAAACTCAAATTCATTCTTAACCATAACCTTCTAGCTTTATTGTAGACTTAACACTAACAGTTGAGAATCCACCATCAGCAAATATCAAGGAATATTTCTGGAAAGATGTTTATGTAGTCGCAAAGCCGTTTGAACGATACACAATTAACTTTAGGGCCTATTGTGCGGACAAGCTGCTTGACCATCATGAGAGTGCGCCAATCACTTCGGAGGAGGTGAAAAGTGCATGAGGTGGTATAAGAAGCTTCTTCTACATCTAGCCTGGATGATATCAACAACAACTGGTGGAAAAAATTCTCCAGTTAACATCCGCATTTAGCTAGAATCCTTGATTCTTGACTCAACGGGGACACTCCAATTCCTGAGTGGTTTCTAGAAGGCCAAACTATATTGATACCAAAAAAGAAGGATTGAGAACAAGTTAAAAACTATAGATCAATTACTTGCCTCAATACTTTCTACAAATCTTTCACCAGAATCTTATCTTCTAGAACATTGAATGCAGTTGATTCTATACTCTCTGATGTAAAGACACATGAACGATTTCGGAGAAACAGAGTGTCAAAAGTTTAATTTGGTTTTGGTGTCATATGAATAATTTTGTTAATAATTGGTGTATTGTCATAATATTCGGTTAGGGAAGAGGGTGAAAAATTAAAATTTGCTCTAATTTTTATTGTATAATTTAGAGGGCACTACCTGCGGTATCTTGCACACATTAAAAATGAAAGAACTATTTTGAGCTACTTCCTATTTAGATTTAAATAAAAATTCTTATTCTTTAAGGTTTTTTACCTTAAAAAGATATTTTGGTAAGAGTTGATTTGAGTAGCGGTTTTAAAGATATCTATTTTTCAAAAATTTATTTCATGTATGGCCAGGACTAAATTATGGTAATAACTAAACGCAATTAAAACAAAGCGGTAAGAGACACCCTGTATCAAGAAAAAACCTCATTACATTATATTATACTATTTTTGTATATTTTGTTCTGAGCTTTTAGATAAAGTCTGGCGAGATGATGATCTTTGTTTTCTTGTTTCTTATTTTTTAACTGTATTTTATGTGAATGTTGTTTAAAAATATTATATTTGAAATTGTTTTTTTTTAATTAATTTAAGATGTTGCAAAAGAGATTTTTGCTTTACCCTGCGCTGGTTTTCCTAATTAAGCTTGAGGACTCGCTTAAAAATCTGGGCATTTACATAAACGTTAATATTGTTACCAAAACTGTTAATGGATGGTTTTCCTAACGGTTTCGAATTTTGGGTTATTCCAGCATTAATTTGCTAGAGTAGAGACCATCTACAAACACATACCATAATAGATATAACATAAGGTTCAGTCCAAAGTCATCAAAATATTAAAACTAACGTATTTATAATAATTTTTGTTAAACGATTTTTACAAACCATTTGATTGAATAAAAAGAAATCTTACACAGATGGTCACTTGTTATTGTGTAACGTATTTTCTACATTAAAGTCTTACTACATAATGTTATATCATTTTATATGGAGGAAAAGTGAGATTTTTATTGCGAGCCATCCTATCCATGAAGAGTAACTTTTTCTCCAAATAAAATTTGCTGTTTTTTCTTTAAACCTTGACAAGTTAATGCAAAAACATATCTTTTTAATAGTAATAATTATTAAAAATAAGTGGGTTTGCAAGGCGAGCGGAAGGTGGCTTATACCAGTGTCGGTGAATAGTTGCTATAGTAATGTAACATAAAGCTGTCAGTGTACATTGTCAAATTTCTTTGTTTTTTAATTGTGTCTCCGATTGCGTTTAAATCCCGTTTTGTTATTAAGTAAGTACATTTAATATTCGCTTGAGTGATTAATAAAAAAATTTTATTTTGTTTTTAGTTTAATAAATATTGGGTTAGCAACGTTTGTTTTGTTGTATGTTTGTATCGATATTGCTATGATAACTCTTTTTTCTCCACCGGCAAGAAGCTGAGAAGTAGCTTTAAAAGAAAAAAATAACAAAGCTGCGCGGTCGCCTACACAGTCGAGTAATGACGGATTCACTGACGTTTAATGATAAACTTATTCTTTCAGTTTTAAAATAAAAAAAGTTTGTTTAAAAAATTTAGTTGAATACATTTTAACAACCAACACTCTATATATTAAAAACTATTTTCTTTCTGGTAAGCTTGGTTAAGACAAATAATAATAAATATATAAATTCTAATGTACACAAATTTGTTAGGAATTAAACGTGGATAAACTTGCTAAGCGATTAGCCCCAATGGCTTTTAGCCTTTTAAATACTTAAGGTTACAAAGAGTCCTTTGGGTCATTATTGGAAATGTCTTATATTAAGGTCTCTTTGAGGCAAATAGATTTAAGTTCGATTCACCAATTTACTGTTCTTTTGTTGTTAGTAACCCTTTAAAGGAATTATATTTAACTAATAATTATACCAATTAGTATGCAAAAAAGCAAACAAATTCGTGACAGAATAACAATGAAATTTGTGATTTTAAGTTTTTGCCTAAGAATGAACTTTATAAAGTACCAGACAGATAAGTCGACAATAGATATTTACGTTTAAAGTCCGGACTTTTGCGGTATGAGTGAGATGTTTACAGACAAGGTGACGAAGAAGCAGAGTCTGGAGTATCGAAACGAATACTTTAAAGGTTTTTCGGACGAATAATGTACAATATTTTATTTAATACTGTACTGTCAAAATTTATGTTTTGAAATAATAACGTTTTTTTAACCTGCTTCGTATATATACAAAATAAATATTTGTCCGGTTTGGAGATCGATTTTAGGATTTTAATTTACTGGTGGAAACATTGTCGGTACTGACGTAAAATTTATATTAGGCGTTAATATATCCAAAAAACGCAACTGTCCTGTTTTAATATATGGCAAAGTTTAAATTCAGTAGAGGCCAGTTGAAAATTGGTGTTATTTTACAATCATTTTCGGCAAAATTGAAGAAAAGGGGAAAAATGGTAAAAATATGATTTCTAATAATAATATGTAGTTAGATAAATAATATAAGTTAGGGCATCGAGATAGTCGGGTATGTATGGCAGTAAAGGATTTAATATCAACAAATCCTAAAAAAAAAATTACCGGACAAGTTTGATAATTTTTTTAACGGGCTTAATACTAGTGCCTTTACAAAATAATTAATCAAAATTAAAATAGTTGACCCTTTTTTCTATAAACTGTTTTTTCAAGGGCGTCAAGTAATATAATTACTTACAATAGCAATAGAAAAATTTGTAATTTATTATTTTTTTCTCTTGGGACAACCAACGACGGCTTGCAGCCTAAGTATTAATATGAAAAACGAATCCTCACCGGTAAAATTGCAGTAAGCTATGTTACAAAAATAAGGAGAGAAAACAAAACTTTAAAAATAAAAATGTGTTGTTACATTTGTTATAATTTAAAACATCATAATTATCATATTAAATCACCCCTTTTAAAATAAAATAAAAAAAGATTTCAATAACACTAAAATCTTGGACTTCCATTGTCTTTATTTGTTAATTGATACACAACGTTTCGGTTAGTGATCTCCAACCGTTTTCAAGTGATAACTGAAACTGAAAAAAGATATTCTATAATGGTTACTAAGCCAAAATGGCAATTAGCGCCTCTATTTAAAATATATTTTTTAAGTGTGTTTTTTCACTTTGTATGTTTACTTGCTACTCAGGTACTCAGCCTTAGCTGTACGTATTGTGAGATATATTTCTAACCGTTTAATAATAATCTTTTTTTTTTCAGGTAAGGTAAAATAGGTGATACCCATTGACGTAAGTATATTTTCTGAAATATTTTGTAAAAGAAACGGTTTGATTTCGTTAAATCATCAACTTAATTATTTAACCGATACCATATTTAATTATTTTAAGGATTATATTATAAGTCAATTTTCCCCCTTAGCGATGCATCCTACCAAGGGAAAAAATAGTTGAAATTGTATTTAAACCTAAATCTGGCAACAACACATTACTTGTTTATACTTACATGCCCTATAATTAAACGCTGTTATCCCTAAAAAGTGCTGACTTCAAAAAAAGAAGTGACTTAATAATTAAGTGGGTACACACACAATTTTATTACACTTAAAGCATTTTACTATACCTCAGCATACATTTTTAAAAACATGGAAATAACAACTTATCCTTAAGTAATAATATTGTATGTGCTATTAAGTTTCTTTTACAGGAACAAACATATAACTAAAATTAAATTTACTACGAAAAGAAAACTTAAAAGTGCATTTTTATTTATTTAGGAATAGAAAGTATTATATGTAAGTTTTTTTTCCATTAACCCAGATACATATTTGTAAAGAAGTCACACAAAAAATTATGCCATTAAAAGCAATAAAAACTAAGAGAAAATAATAGTGCTTTCTTAGGCCAAAGAAAAAAAAAACAGATTTTAATCAATAAATTACAAATAGAGCAATTATTTTAAAGAATTTGACAAAAACTTAAAAAAAGAAAAGCTTCTTTAAAATATCAACATACTTTAGTAATTTATCTAGGTAATTTAAAGTAGCTTTTAAAATGAACCATACCTGGGAAAAACCTGATATATAGATAAACTTCTCGAATTTTTAGGAAAATTATTTTAAAAACAATGAAATTAATATATCCGTTGTTAGTGACTAACTTAAAGGAAAACAATAGTTTTAAAATTTTGCCACACACAAAACAAAAAACAAAAACACGTATTGTGTAATTAAAGCGTAAAATCTGGAAATTAATGGAATCAAATATAATGGTACATTATTACGAGTAAATACATGATATGACATGTTAATACCTTTCCTCTAATCAACCTTTTTTTGGTGTCAATTTCCCAACCCAATTATCGTAAATTTAGGGCAATAACTAAAAAATATAAATTATATTTTTAAAATAGCAAAATAGTTCTAGCTTAAAATGTTACTACTAGGTGTGTCATTTGACTAAAGTATAGGTAATTAAAATGCATCAATCCAATTAAAGTTATTAAAAATCGAAAAAAACATGCTTTAGTTAGTTAAAATTAATATAACATCCATTTAATAAAAGTCGGCCCTATTAAAAGTTAACTTTTATTTTCTTCAATTTAAAAAAAAAGTGCATCGTAGTTATATGTATTGTGACAATTTTAACTTTAACATTAACAATCTAAAAAAAACCTTAGAACATTATAATAAGACCATGTGTAACAAAACGGCAAACTACACATAATTTTTTACCCAATATCGGTGCAGAAAAATGAAGTAAAACAAGATAATTGGCGATGGATATGTTCCTGTATTACTGTCTGCTAAAATATGTAGTTTTCCACACAATTCCGTAGCCTGTAGCAACCGAAAAATTAGCAAACACCTAATGTATTTCCAAAAATTTAATTAATAAAACTATTTATAAACTCTTTAATTAAAGAAGAGAACAAAATATGCGCATCATTATACTGGGTTTCAGAAACTTTGCTTTTAATTAATATAACCGTTATATATAGGTACATGTTTATTTGTCATGTTAGGAACAAATCTAATTAAACTTGCGGAACTATTCCGGATAGAAATGGTGATATAATAGCTAAGCTCTTAACATACGTCGTGAATCTGAATATTTGTCACCGCCAAAAATTTCTTGGCATTCAATATAACTTTTGTAACTAGGTTAGCTCTTTAAGCATATTAAACGAAAACTACTATAAGAAGCGACGAATTTTGGCAAGTATTGTTTTAACTATTTAAAATTTATATAAAAAATATTTTAATTATTATAATTAGGTTTTTATATTAAATAACAATATATGGTGAATGCCTAGGTCGACATTAAAGGAAAATATTTTAAAAAAAACAGCTTTTTGTTTAACAAGTTTTTATAAAAATTTAACTTAAATTATTTATCTAACTGCACTTTTAAATTTAGAAATCAAACGGTTTGATAATCATTTATGTCACATTGTTCATTATACAGTGCGATTTTCTAACTTGGAATAAATTCAATAAATCAAAAACAAGTTATGTTTTGAAAAAAAATGTATCTTAGGATATTTTTTTTTAGTTAAAAGAACCCATGCCGTGTTTATGCATCTTAAATTTTGAGCAAGTCTGTGTAGTTCCATTACACAAAAAAAAAAAAAAAATCTGAATAATAGAGAGTGCTGAATATATAAATATTTTTTTACTTAGCTCTACAAAAAATAAATCTATGAAAATCACTATCATCTATCTGACACAACTTTGCTCCTAAAAGCATTCAAGTAATTTTGTATATGTATTATGTATATTTGTATAACTCCCGGACAAAAAAACCGGCACCCTAGATTTTTTTGCTAAGTTTGATACTTTATAACTTTTTTGTTTTTAATCCGATTTTTAAAATTCTTTAGGGCGCTATTATACCGGGTGAATCAATGTGTGTTTTTTTGACCTAAGTTTTAAACACCCTGTGGAGATATTGGGGCTGTTATTTTTATAACTGACAATTTTTTGACAAAGTAACATATAGTCCTAACATTTTCTTTTTTGACTCATTTCGTTATCTCTAGTTTTAGAAGAGATACGATGTTTTTAATAAAACGCAAATTACGATATTTTATTAGATCACAAGTCATTTTAAATCAAGTCAACTTATGTAATTGTTATAGTATTAGACAGTGACAGCCCTCAAAATTGTTGTAATAGTTATTGGTGTCAGCATGGTGTTAACTATAACAGACGTAGCAAAAATTGTTGCTCTAATAGAGAGGTCATAATAAAAGTTATGTAGCTCGACGTTGGGATTTCCAAGGGCACAGTTCAAGATGCTTGAATAGGTACTTGGAAACAGGAAATTTTACTAGACGGCATCTGGTAGAAAGAGAAAAACGACTGCAGCTGATGATCGCTTCCTTGTTGGAAGATCTTTAAGAAACCGAAGGGCAACTTCCGTGACTTTAAAAAATGAGTTGCGAATGATACGTGGGGTCAATGTTAGTGACAAAATGGTTCGAAGGAGATTAAACGAAGCTGAGCTCTGTTTACGTAGGCCGGCAAAAAAAACAAGATTACTTCGGCATCATCGACGAGAACGGTTACGATTTGCCAGAGAACATTTAAACTGGACTGTGGAGCAATGGAGTAATGTTCTCTTCACAGACGAGTCGAGGGTGTGTCTTCGGTCGCCGGATGGTCGTGAGCGTGTATATAGGAGACCAAATGAAAGATTTGCCTAATGCACTATAACAGAGCTAACATCTTATCAAGGTGGTTCCGTTATGGTGTGGGCGCGGGTATTTCGACTGATGCACGAACTGAACTCACATTTGTGGATAATGGAGCACTAAATGCACATCGATACATTGTAGATATTCTTCAAGAAGCAATAGTTCCATTTGCTCCCTTAATCGGTGAACAATTTATACTAATGCATGAAAATGCTAGGCCACATGTTGCACGGGTGGTAAATGAATATTTAGATGAGGTTGGCATTCGACGGTTAGACTGGCCTGCATGTAGTCCGGATTTGAATCCAATTGAACATTTTTGGGATCAATTGAAAAAGCTGTTCGTCGTCGCCCTATGCAGCCAGACACTTTACAAGAGTACTTCGGAGTTATCCGGAAAAAACCGAAAATTGTCGATTTTGTTTTTATTTTTTTCTGACGTTATTTAAACAGATATGGAAAAACAAAGGGCACTTTCTTATGGCCACTTTTTAGGCTCTACAAAACAGCGTTTAGAGATTTTCCGTACGACGTTTCGTTTTCGTTAAACCATCGTCAACTTAATTTTTTTAAATACGGCACTCAGTTGTTTTTTCAATTTTTTTGAAGCAGTTGTAATGCCAATTACAATGATAAATAACACTTAATATATTTCTGTTAAATAAACATATTTTTCATAAGATACAATGAGACACGCACATCATTTCTTGTAGGGGCGTTCCATATTTGTTAACAAATATTAAGTGTTATACATTTTTGTAATTGGGATGATAAGGGGTTCAAAAAAATTTAATAAAAAACCCAGGTCCGTATTTAAAAAATAAAGTTGATGATGGTTTAACGAAAATGAAACGTCGTACGGAAAATCTCTCAACGCAGTTTTGTAGAGCTTAAGAAGTGGCCATGAGAAAGTGTCTTTTGTTTTTTCATATCTCTTTAAATAACGTCAGAAAAAAAAGAAATCAGCAAAGCATGTTTTGACAAATAAATCAGACCCGTTGTCCAAGTCGTGCTTTCTTCTACGAAAGAAATATTCATACATGGTACAATAATAATTTTAATAATTTAAGTACATTTTGCAATTATTGTAAAATTAAATTATTATTGCACTTATCTTTGTTGCTTTTATTATAAATACTTTTCACAAATATGCCTTTTTTATTTAATAACAAATATTTAAATTGCCAAGAAACAATTATTAAAAAAAAAAATTAACAATACAATATTTCAAAATAAAATTATTAAGGGTATCTATTTTGTTTTAAATTAAAATTTTCGCCCAATTTTTTAAAATTTTAGTGATAAACAAAAGTATACTTGTTAATTTTAATCAAGTTTATTCATGTATAGCGACTAAGCATCTAGCAAAACTTGCAAAAATATTGATAACTAGAACATACAGTGTGTCCGGAAAATACGTGTACAACGTTTGATGACAGACTCCGGGCGTCAAAATAAATCTATTAAGCAAACTTACCTATATCCAAAATTGCTTCAATTAGCCTGTAGAGGGAGTGAAAGATTTTAAAATTTTGTTTTTTTCTAAATTTTTCAAAAACGTGCAAGTTGATTTCAATAATTTTTAGTGATGAGTCTCGGGCTATAAAATAACGTTTGCTGTTGGCACAGTTATCCACTCTACTTAACCTAAAGTATTATAAACGTGACGTCATATGTACCTATATCCTCTGATTTTTTATGTCATTGACTTACTGATAAATAAGATACCATTTTCTGGTTAAACAATGTATTTGGAAGATTTTACATCTCTTGCAAAATGTTGCTAGGATAAGTGGCTATGACAGAAAAAATAATTTTCAATTATGTGCTTGGGCAAGATATTTTATTAATTGTAATAGGAGGTTATTACTTAACATTGTATGCAGGTATTTTCATTATGTTTTTGTGTTGCTATGACATTTAATATTTCTGTTGACAAATTGATGTCAGAGTTTGAACATTAAGACCACTTTTTTTAACTTCTAAAATATTTTACTATTATGGTAAATATGGACAACTATACGAACTCCGAAAAAATTGACATGCTTTTGGTGTACGGGTTTTGCCAAGGAAATAGACGTCAAAGTGTGAGCGTATACATGGAGAGATTTCCTGACCGTCGTATACCAAATAACCAAACATGCTCAAGTATTGAACGTCGTCTTCGGGGAACGGGTAGTTTTGAACAAAAATTTGAAGGTAGGGGTAGTAATCGCCACTTGTTGAAAACGAAGAGGAAATTTTGTTAAAAGTTGAAGAAAAACCAAGTATCAGTACAAACCGGTTGGAAAGTAAGTTGGTGGTTCCTAAAACCGCCGTAAATGATATTTTAAAGGAACAATTGTTGCACCCGTATCACATCCAAACAGTTTAGCAACTTTTGCCCATTGATCCTCCCCAGCGGCTCCTATTTTGTCAATTTATTCGGAACGAAAGAATTCATGATCTAAATTTTAGTAAGAAAATATTATTTGCCGACGAGGCGACCTTTACAAGATCAGAAGTTACCAACCTACACAATGAACATGTTTATGCCGATAAAAATCCTTATGTCATTAAAGTTACCCACCAGCAACATCAATTTAAAATAAATGTTTGGGCAGGTTTTATCGATCGATACCTTATTGGTCCTGTAAAATTACCAAAAAATTTAATGGAAATATTTACCTTAATTTTTTGCAAAACACTGCCAATTCTTCTGGAATTTTGCCCCTTATAATTCGGCAGGGACTGTGATATATGAATGATGGAGCGCCACCTCATTTTTCTGTGGCTGTTCGACGATACCTTCATGACCAATACCCTCATAGGTGGATTGTAAGAGGCGATGATGCACCAGTACGATGGCCACCACGTTCTCCGGACCTAAATATTTGTCATTTCTTTTTGTGGGGTGCTATAAGACTCCTGTGAACACGCGCGAAGATTTATGGCAACGAATTTGAAATGCAAGCAACCATCTCAATAATCCCGAGACATTAAATAAAGTCCAAGTTCATTTTTTAAGATGTGTAAATAAGTGTATTCAACAAAATGGTGGTCATTTTGCACATTTGCTTAATCAATGTTTTGTTTTAATAAAGTATTTTTATTTATTAATAAAATATTATGCCCGAGCACGTAATTGAAAATGATTTTTTCTGGCATAACCACTTATCCTAGCAAAATTTTGCAAGAAATGAAAAATCTTCCAAATACAGTTTTATCAGAAAATTGTATTTAATTTATCAGTAAGTCAATGACATAAAAAATCCGAAGATATAGGTACATATGACGTCACGTTTATAATAATTTAGGTTAAGTATAGTGAATAACTGTGCCAACAACAAACTTCATTTTATAGCCCGAGACTCATCACCAAAAATTATTGAAATCAACTTGCACGTTTTTGAAAAATTTAGAAAAAAACAATTTTTTTGAATATTTGACGCCCTCTGCAGGCTAATTGAAGTAATTTTGGATATAGGTAAGTTCGCTTTAATAGATTTATTTTGACGCCCGGAGTCTGTTATCAAACATTGTACGCGTATTTTCCGGATACCCTGTATATAGATAAATTAGGTTATTGAAATAAAAGTAAATTATTTAAATTTAATTAAAAAAATCTAATTGTACTATAATTATGGTTCCAGACGTTCGGCGCGTAACGCCGCATGTACTTCAAAACTGCTTTATTGCCCTACAATATTAATTTGACTTACTTATAGTACACCAAATTGTTTATCTTGGATGGTAGTATAGGACTGAAGAAATGAACTTTCAATTGTCATAAATAATATATCGATCACGGTTTAACTTGCAATATTTTTTTACCTTAGGCTATTAGAAAGTTATTTTATTTAAAATAAAGCCAATTTCTAAGTGAAAAGTCTTCAAATTACCGCAATATGTTTACACAAAAGTTGCAGTCCGGTTTGAATTACTCTTTTTTAATAAACCTTGAACTGGATTGATTCTAATAAGTTTAACAATCGATTAATATTGTTAAATAATGATACCCATTATAGATTGTTTAATATGGCATTTTAAGCAATTAAATTGTTTTTAACAAACTTTCCTCACTTCTGACACATAAGCATTTTCGAAATTCGAATTCAGCGGGCTTAAATACATAAAAACTCTATATTTTTCAGTTGCTCTTTTTTAAATCTCTTTACTTTTTTAATTAAATACAAAACAATTTAATAAAAATATTAAATACTGTTAATAAATTATTAGCTAATTATTTCTTTGTTCTTAATTTTTGATTTTAGTTAACTAAGTAAGTACTTATTTATATTATTTAAGCAAGAAATAAGAATTAAATGCCGTCAGCTTCTAGTGTTCTTGAATTTTGTTTTAAATAGAGTGGAATTTATTATTTTTTTAATATAATACATTATTTTTAAATGTTAAATTTACGGCCGAGTGATAATCGCGTTGTTAAATTTAGCAATGGACTTAGCAATTGTTAAAAGTTAACAACGGTTTAGAATGTTTAACAAAATGTCAGATTTTGACAGGTTGCCTACTAAAATCATTGAATAACACTGACAATGACGTTTTGTTAAACATTCTAAACCGGTGTTAACTTTTAACAATTGCTAAGTCCATTGCTAAATTTAACCACGCGATCATCACTCGGCCGTTAAAGTAGAAAAAAGTGCGAATACTGTATAGATATATGTAGCGGAGCATAAATTCTACACCAGCTTGCTTAACTAATAACCAAGATACAAAGGTATGAAAATCACTATTGCAGTTGTTCTTAAGGGATATCACTTTAAAAAAAGAACTAAGACAAATAAAAGGTTGATATTTTATGTAAAACTTTAATATACATTTTTTTCCGTTACAATAAGCTTACTTTGTATGTTCTAATGCTTAAACCTAAGGGGCTTACAAATAGAGAGCTAAGAAGGAATTAAAAGGTTTTTTTTTTAATATCATGTGGTTTTAAATTGTACTTAATTGTAACAAAATCAAAGCTTACACTTTATAACTGGTATTGACTCGGCTTTTATTTGGTGGAAATCCATTATAACAATGGAGTGACAAATTAGAATAAATTAATTTTCATCATTTTTCTACAATTTTTATTTTTTAAGTTTTATTTGCAAAAACCAGACATGATCTGCAGCTCTGTTGCTTCTTTAAAGGAGTTGGACTAACTGCAAGCTAAAGTCTAAAACTAAACTAGCCTCTAACAAGTATAAAGGTGTAAAATAAAAAGGACCTTAATGAAAGTTGAACAGGTAAGCAGGTAGATATTTACAATGGAGAGTTATTGTATAAAAGAGTTAAAAAATAGTTTTAATGTCCGATTGGTGTATTATTTGACAAATAATAATATTATGTCAAAGTCAGTTAAATACGAAATATTACCCTGGGGCGTTATTAAAAAAAAATAACGCCCTAGGGCCTACAAATTTACGAATAAATAAACAATAAATTATTTTCATTTAAGCATTTATTACGAAAATACAATCATACTTACACAATATACTTATCATAATAAAAATTATTTTTTAAAGTAAAACGTACAATTTTCAAACTGACCGGACAATTCCACATTTCCATACCCCACCGCAGTTGCTGTGTTACTTGAAGTAATACTTTTCCCGACTACAAGGGAAGCATTAGCCAATTTGGAGCTTTCACTATCATCCACGTACCCTCGTGCTACCGAAGAACTCTTCCAGCCTCCTAACCTCATTAAGTTCTCGGAACTACCTCCCGCATCAGAATTAATTGTTGCCGCTGTACGTCTTAAACATTGACCTGTGTACGCCTTAGCATCAGGTAAACCCAAATATGTAGCAATCTTAAAGGGTATATTTCCAAATGTTTTTTTCACCTATAGGCTGCACAGTACATCGTTTATCACGATAGAACAAAAACAACCTATCAATAGGTACACTTTTAGGTCGCAAAGACACATAGTCCCGAATTAACTTTGTTGCGCACATTTCACTGTCATTAATAACCAAAAACCTCCTTGGTTGTCCATTTTACTTTGTGGAATGTCAATAAATATATGCTGACCCATATCACGCACATCGGAAAACTTCATTTTCACAAGCTCGTCTGTTCTACAAGCTCCGAATACACCTATCACTAATGCAACTTTATCTGCCAAATATTTTTCAGCCGGCGCTTCTTTCAAAAAAGTTATAACTTGTTCGCGAATCAGAACCTTCGACTTTTTAGGCTGATAATTTCTCCCAAGTTGCTTTAGGAACTGTTGCAGAGAAATCAACTTTTCACTACTTCTTGTCTTCTTATGAACTATTAATTCTTTACGTAACATTGAAAACTTTGTCCAAAGGGAATTTGGAGAATAATATGACTCTCACAAATCTTGAAAATAAGCCATCACCGTCCACACGGTCCACGCAGTGTTCCGTCAGCCAGGCCTCAAAATGGAAATATTCTTTCTCGTACATCCGCCTAGTTTTTTCTGGCACAAGCGCATGCTCAGCTTTAGCAGCTTTCACTAAAATATCTTGGGGGAGATGGGTATTTTCCACTACTTTCGACATTTTTATGCCTCAATCGCAAAATTATTTTTTATGTGCTGTCTTATTGACAAATAACTTAAAACCATGTTTACCACAATTACGTTTCGACAATTTTTTCCGGTAAATGCTAGTACTTGATTTGGTTTAAACTAATACATTCAAAATTCATTTAATTTTTTCTCATATAAAGAATATTTAGTCGGACATTAAACGTTACAGGCACCACGGGTATTAAGGATAATAACGCTTTCGGTCAACGTATATCACAAAAAACACACCATCGACCTCAAGCGTTATTATCCTTATAATACCCTTGATACTTTAATAACTATTTTCCCAATATATCACTCCTTTGCTTATACTTTAATTTTTTGTATAAAAAATATTTTGCCATTCTCTAAGGGCTTTGTTAATAAAAAAATATAGCATAAAATGGGCGAAATTAGTCTTTTTGTGTTTACGAATTGCATCTACCGCCTTTTGCTTTCTACGTTTTCCATCTTGAAATCACAAAAACACTGTGCGGTATAGGCATTTGCTGTAATAGATACTCAATGATTGGCAAGCGCCTCATAACTATATTAACAACTATTATGGTAAAGCTCATCAAACAAAGCTGTTTACCAGGACAGCGCATAGTAACTAATGGAACAGATGTTAATTCCGATAAAGCCAATACGAAACATGTTAATGTAATGTCACGAAATAATATGTTGCAGTACATGTATGCTAGGCGCCTTATAATAGGAAAGTAGGTTATTAGTCCTATGCTTTGTACTGTAAAACACTTAGATTTTATTTTTCGTTTTATTTAGATAAAATAAAAATTTTATTCGGCAAAAATATTTAAATAATTTAAAGAATTTTAGTCAACAGCAACGTTTTATTAAACAACAAAAAGCAGGGTAACGCAGATATCAATTTCACTTAAAACAATATCAAGAAATACAGTGTGTCCCAAATTGGTGGGGAATGTATGGGGAACTTGGAAACCACGATAGATAGAAAATCGGTTAAATGGGGAAAGTTTTGGACAATTATGTTAGTAAGCTAATCCCGTTTACTACATGGTTTTATCTATTTAGGTTTTTGATAAATTTTGAAAAAACCTGAAACATGCATTTTCGAAAATCGAAATTTTTTATGAGTGAAAATTTTTCAAATCTGTAAAAACTTCTTCAAAGCAACTTTTTTCGTAGAATATAACCGAGTAGTCAATTTTTATTTTCTACGTTTCGGGTTTTTAGAATCATCATTAACTTTATTTTTTTATATGGACGCCATATTGGATTTTTACGCAGCCAAATAGTGCTTTTTATTCTGATTTCAACAATGTATAACATGTTATAATTTAAGAGTTTATAACCTCATTAATTTCAAAAAACAAATATTTTCTCAGTTGGCCTTGATTCCGGCGAACGTCATTTTTTTTGTAAACAATAAAATATTAGTAATTGGCAAAATAGATAAGCTGAACAGATATTTTACAGAAATGGGTTTCACGAACATAACTATAACGTTAATACCATGTTACAACAAAACTACACGAAACAAGTTAATTGAAACAAGTGAAAACAAAAACAATAAAAAGTGACTAAACTAATATTCCTACTAAAATGAAGATGTAAAATAACGACCTAAAATTCAAAATATTGTCCATATTTCTCAACATATTAACGATATTTTTTTAAATAGTCCTAACTACCCTATAAATGGTTGACATAGGTATATGGAATTCTCTATCAACATCCCTGGCTGAAGATGTTGGATTTTCTTTAAAATGTTGGTTAACTTCTTAGGTCGTGGTTTTTTAAAACTTCCGGATTTAAGCAAATTTGTAACCAGTTTCGAAAGTATGTTAGTTTAGGATGCTGCCTTGCAGGAAAATTGTCGAAATACGTTTGCGCAGCTATATTAACATTTCTATTGCTTTGGAAATAACGTTGCAAAATATCAAGTTTTTCTTTAAATAATTAATCATTTCACAAAGTTGAAAAAATTGTAATAACGTACCCGAGTTAACTTGATAATGACGCCAGATGACATTCGCCGGAATCAAAGCCAACTGAGGAAATATTTGTTTTTTGAAGTGGGTGAGGTTATAAACTCCTAAACTATAACATATTATACATTGTTAAAATAGGAATAAAAAGCACTATTTATCTGCAAAAAAATCCAATATGGCGCCCATATAAAAAAGTAAAGTTGATGATGATTCATCAACTTTACTTTTTCATATGGGCGCCATTACATTTTCTTGTAACACGTATTAACGTTATAGCTATGTTCGCGAAACCCATTTCTGTAAAATATCTGTTCAGCTTATCTATTTTGCCAATTACTAATATTTTATTGTTTACAAAAAAATGACGTTCGCCGGAATCAAGGCCAACTGAGAAAATATTTGTTTTTTAAAATAAATGAGGTTATAAACTCTTAAATTATAACATGTTATACATTGTTGAAATCAGAATGAAAAGCACTATTTGGCTGCGCAAAAATCCAATATGGCGTCCATATGAAAAAATAAAGTTGATGATGATTCTAAAAACCCGAAACGTAGAGAATAAAAATTGACTACTCGGTCATATTCTACAAAAAAAGTTGCTTTGAAGAAGTTTTGACAGATTTGAAAAATTTTCACTTATAAAAAAAATATGGCCGATTTTCGAAAATGCATGTTTTAGGTTTTTTTAAAATTTCTCAAAAACCTAAATAGATAAAACCATGTAGTAAACGGGAATAGCTTACTTACATAATTGTCCAAAACTTTCCCCATTTAACCGATTTTCTTTCTATCGTGGTTTCCAAGATCCCCATACATTCCCCACCAATTTGGGACACACTGTATAATATATTTTATTTCACCTCTGCCTTTAAAGTGCATTTAGAATATATTAATTTTTTTTTTGGTAAAAAGAAGCCATGCTTTGTTTACGCATCTATAATTTCGAGCAAGTCTGTTTCTGTTACACCAAAAATAAATTTAAAAAAAT
>JAHBCN010007858.1:0-41415 GCA_019359885.1 Listronotus oregonensis | reverse complement strand
TTTCCCTTCGGGGAACCGAGTCCAACGAGACTGCCTTTTTGGGGCCCCTTGGAGCCTTTTAAAAAGGGTTTCCCCAGTACATTTGTACTCCCCAGACCGGCCTTTCTTGGTTTGTCTCGCACAGGGTGACGGTGTGCTGATTGCGGAGCACTTCCTTTGCCTTGCCTTGGTTTTTCCCCCAGACTCGGCCCTGCCTGAAGGCCCCCGGCCTTCAGATTGGTTTTGGTTTTCCTATTTGCCCTGGGTTTCCCTGGGTTTAATAGGTTCACCTCTAGCTTTGGCCGCCTCAATTGCAAGTTTCCGGCGCTGTGCACCAGACATCCTGCGCTCGGGTTGGGTTTCCCGTTTTGTTTTGGGTTCCTTGAGCTGCGGGATTAGTCCCTACGGGTTTCCCGCCCGGGGGGGGTTTTCCTCGGGCGTAGGTGGGGGCTTGGTCTTCATGCCCTTTCCCCTCCACCTCCATCTGGTTGGATTTTTTTTTACCCTTCTGAATCCATATGACCCCCTCAGGTGGTGGGGAAAAGGGGGGGTTACCCAAAAGAAAGAGCCGCTTACTGGGAAAAGGGCTCCCCAGAAGGTCGACAGGTATTCTGGAGGGCTCTTTAAAAGACACATCTCCCAGGGCCCAGCATCCCTTCGGCAGGATGTTCTCCACCTTGGGTTGGGGTGTAGAAAAAGGAGGAAAGAAGTAGGGGGAAAATAATTAGCCCCTGGCCTTTGGAAACCAAATAGCTAGGGGCTTGGAAGAGAAAGGGGACAAAGTGTTAATGACTTCTACAAAATTACAAAAACCCTGTGATCTGTCTAGTCTAAATAAGGTTTTTTTTATTATATATTTTCTTTAAAAAATAACGATCTGTAAAAAAAAACCGACAAGTAATATACTAAGGGGTACTTCTTATAGTCTAAAGACCATGGTATATGTTTTAAAAAAGTGTTTGATTTGGTAAAAATTTTTACATATTAAGGATAAAAAAAAAAGGTCAACTGTTTTTCTGATACCTGGGTAAAACCATTTCAAAACGTACAGAAAGGATATGAAATTTTTTTGTCAAAAAGAGTGTTTGATTTAAAAGCCAACGAAGACCATTTGAAAGTTAGGTGGATTTAGAAAAAAACTTAAAAAGGCCAACAACGGGGTTTGGATTAGATAGATTAGATTATTTATGCGGAGATAAATATGACCTCCCCACTGAACCTTACCAGATTTATTGTGGTTTCTCCTATCGTTCTTTAAGATTACCTTGTCCAGGCCCGTCTTCTTAAATAGACTTGAGTCTTGACACTGGCCACTCCATATATCTTCCCGGGTTTTTGGCTTTCCTTAAAGCCTAGTAAACCTAAGCCTACATAGTGCTTCGCAGTGGCACCACACATGGCGGCTGTTTTTCCCTCTGGCAGAATCTTCTGAGCTATCCTCCACCAGGCCTATTCTTTCCGGGTGTTTTGTTGGGGTTTGCAATGTCCTGTTATTGACCTACCGTTATCTTTACGATTGTGGCTCAGTAGGTCCAGGTCGGCCGACAGGTCTTAATTGCTTTGCCTGTCGTTGTCCTGGTGTTTTACCCACCAGCTTTGAAACTCTCTGTACCTCCAAAGGGGGCCTCTTTAAAATGGCTCGGCCTATACGGGTTCCTCTTTTGGCTAGGTCGTCGGCCTCTTCGTTACCTGGGTGGCCGTCGTGGCCTATCCCCCCGAAAGGGTTTGTTTGCCCAAGCCGACTTATCAGGGCCTGTATGCAGTCCCCCTAGTTTGGAATTAACTTTTGGAGAACTGATGGCCTTCAGGCCGTTTGGGTGTCGGTAAATGACGTTTGTTTTCCTTTACCCCCTTTTCTTTAATCAGCACGGCACAATGGGGGTTAATTTTAAAACCAAATGACCCGAAAGTAAAATTTCTAAAAATAAAAAAAAGATTTACGCTGAAACTTTATTGCGTCTTAATTACCATTTAAAAAATAGTTGAAAAAATATTATACATAAAATGCAGCTTAAAAATCGTTTAAAAAAATTAAACATTTTACCGTTAACTAAATATTGTGATGACAATTTAAAAAACTGGACCTAATCTGCTTTGTTTAAAAATACTCTCATAGTACGTCAAAAACAATAAAGATACTAGGTACAGGGTTACATAAAAGTCAAGGTATATGACTAGAAAAACCCCAAAGAATCCTTAAAAACAAAAGCAATAGGAAATTACACCATTCATTAAGCAAACCTGCAGACACATATTTAGTCTCCATACATAACTTACACGAAAAAGTTTTGTTAGGAGTTTGTCCCAGAAAGAAAGTACAAAATAATTTTTTTTGTTTACATATTTTATAATTTAAAAAATATATTTATTATTTTAAAATCAATTTCTATGTCTTTTATTATAAGGGTTATAGATGGGCAATAACCACCCGGAAATTCGATAACAATTCAATATATCCCAATAGGCTATGTTAAACGGGGTACCTTTGGGAAAAGTACTGTCCCAATGATGTTGTAATTGCCCGTACCTTTTGGTTTGTGCCCAGATAAGTTTCGCCGATTTAAGTATTCAGGCATTTAAATTATGGATTTTTAATATTTTTTAATTTTACCTGATATTCGACTCTTTAATCTAAAATGCAGTAGTTTTAAAATATTTATATAGTATCACAACTTTAGCAAGAACGGGAAAAGAAAAGGGAAAAAATGGATAGGAAATTGAAGTCCAAGGGGAAAAAATTAATCCATAAAAAAAAAGTTAAATGAAAAATATTAAATTTATTTTATATATACTTTTACTAAAAGATATTTATTTATTTATATTATATATTTATTTTATAAAACATTGTACAGGAGTTTAAAACAAGTTGGCACTATTTTTGTCCCCTTACTATAGAAGATAAGTTTTTAATTAATTTTCTAGTGTGGTGACTATGAGGCTATGAGATACAAAATTTAAAAACCAACAACTTTTAAGACCGTGATATTCATCCAACTATTGTTCAATTTTGGCACCGATGTAATTTTTGGGTATTTATGTCCCTACACAAAAATTTGTTTTGGACTTATAGACAATTTAAAGTCACCTTTTTAAAATTTGGCAAATAACTAAGCAAAAACGATTTAAAAAATAACAAAGTTATTATCCGAATTCAACCATATTAAAAATAAAGGTAAATAGAAGGTCGGTTAAGTTAAAAAAATATAATAAAATGGTGTTAGACATCTTTATTTATAGATCATAGATTTTAAAATTCATCGATTCCAAACAAAATGAAAAGGGTTTATACACAAAAGGTACGGGTAGCTGTATCCCGAGAACTATAAGAGTACTTTTTAAAATGGAAGTCAGTATTCACCCGAGTTTAGTCTATGTTCACAATATTTTTACCTTGTTTACGAATTTCCGTTTCTTAATTAATGTCTATACCACCTCTGAAGTACACTTGTCTTTTCTAACAACATTTTTTGATGATTCCGACACTTTTTCCAGTAAAATACATTCTTTTCTAAGTTTCGCACCAATAAGAAATTCGGTAACTTTTTTTATTTTTTGTAAAAGTTTCTTTAAATAAAATCTTTTGACTAATCGTCTTACGATAGACAAATGAAACCCTTCCAGATATTTAGTCAATAATTTTATATTATGATTTTTGTCTGGCGAAGATGTCGAGTTGATGGATTGCTTTGCATTCTATCGTGGTCCTTTTTCCTAATTCTTCTTGTAGTGATCTCCGCAATACCCGCATACACTGCAACTTATTTAAATTAATCCCAAATAACCAGTAATTATTAACCAATAGTTGTTTGAAAATTAATTGCAAATTGCTACTGCAGTTAAGATGTTTTTTTCTTATTTTGTATAAAACATTGGCGCATGCAATTTATTAATGTTGCTGAAATGTAGCCTTCATTGTTTACCTAAAAATTCGCCATGTTGTTAAAAATCACTATTTTTTAGATGTGTTTAGATTTTACCATTTCATCCCATCAACTGCCTCGATTTATAGTGATTTTTTCTATCATATATCTATATACTAGATCCACTTAAACCGAATTAATAAAAGTGGTTTATTATAAATCGGTTTAATAAAACGACTTTTATTAAACTAGTTTATGGGGGTTAAAAGAACTAAGTAGCAAACGACTTTAGATACCTCCTAAAAATTTAATATAGAAGTGTAAAAGTCATTTCGCTTTATCTTTAATTGCTTTTGCTTAGAAAATCGTAAAATTAAGAAAAACATATTTTTATTTTCTAACATTTTATAAACATATAATAAATTATAGGATGATCGACCTAACATAAATTCTTGTCAAGCTATCTCATTCTCCCAGAAATGAGTGGTATCACTTGGTACCATAAGTTTTTAAAAAGTTAAGATAGGAAAGTGAAATCCGCTTTTTCTATTTTAAGCCGTTTTTGCTCAGTAAGTATTCATAGTAAGTAAAATGTTGATTTTAAACTGTCATTATCTCGAAAAATGTTAAATATTAATAGCGTATTTTACACAATGCTTAAAATTGGACATATAATTCTAAAATCAAAAAATATATAGGATGCATCCGTTAAAAAAAAAGATTTTAAGATCGTAGCGCATTTTTAAGACACCCCATTTATTTAAAATTATTTTTGTAAAATGCATACCATTTACTTGTACAAATTTAGTAAAAAAAGTTTTTTGCTTAAGTCGATAGTTAACGAGATATCATCACTAAATGGACATCCGGTATAATAGTTATTAATGTATAATCAAGAAACACGAAAGTTTGTGTAAAAAGGTATATTATTTAAACCTAATTTAATAATTATGTAGGTGTATATGATTATATTATTAATCAGTATATGTATAACAATCAAGCCCTGACACGCCGCGAATGTAAATGTTAAAATCCCAGTAAAAAATAATAAATCGACTCGACATCGGCACAGCAAATAAAAAAAATACAGACGGCCAAATAAAATTACATATTTTTGCAAGTCATCTTTAAATAAAAACTAAGCTGACCGATCGTATTTGAGACGTCGGGCCCTAAGCGGTTTGCAGCATTGTATAATCCAAACAGCATTCCCAATAAACTAAATTAAGTTAAAGAACAAATAATAAAAGAACTATAAAATATATTAGTTTTTATACTTAAGGACATATAAAACACAAAAATTAGACCTATATTTAAAGAAGAAAGCATCAAAGTACTTAAAACTTAAATGATAAATTAAAGGTATGCACAATTTGGCAACAACCTTTTGTTTTTTTGAAACAAATTTGGCATGCTTTAAATTCCCTTACCCTATCTTCCTATCGTGGTCCAACTATACCTGAAAATGTGCTTTCTGTGACAAAAAGTAATTTGCACAGTTTGATGCTTTTTATTTAGGTATATAAAAATAATCATGTTTTTTTATTATATTTTAAATATATTTTATGTAATAGACAATACATTACTTACAATTAAGTTTATAAATTTCTAATTATTTAGTCTTTAATACATAAAGTATTTAATAAATAAATATAAATTATTTTGATTAAGTTCAGGGCATCTAGTAAAAATAAATAAGGGTATAAAAATATATTTCGGACAAATATTATTTAAATTTACCCACTTTAAGAGTTGCAAAATATTTAAATTAAAATAAAACTGCTTTCCTTAAAACGGCAATTATAATTAGTCGCCTTTCGAAACTTCTCCATGAAAAATAAAGTGGACCCCGTTTTGAACACAAATGAAAGTATGCCATTTACTCGGTTTTAGTTAACGGAGACTTAATTAACCTGAGATGGCGAGGGTTAGATAATTGGAATAATACCCTAAAAACATCATGGTGCTTTTGGGTTTGATCTTTTATTTGATTTTAACTGTTAAAAATAATATAATAGTAATAAAAAATAATTTACAAATAAAATTAGTAGAAAGTTACTGTACTTCCTGCTAAAAATAAACTAGTTATTAAAAATACCGTTGTGAAGTAAAAAAATAATCTCGCAAAAAGATATGACATGTTAAATATGAGACTCGTCAAACAGTCATAATAAAATATGTCACGACTTTTAGTTAAAAATTACTTAAATTTAAAGTTACCTAAATTTAACATTTAGCAGTCAACAGAAACTTCCGCCAAAAATAATTTTTCTTAATACTTTTATCTCTTGACAAAATATAAAGCAAATTAAATATATTCTAAACCTATTAGTCGAAACTGACACAACACAAGAATATAACAAATTACACAATTGCCAAATATAAGTTATTTTATATTACATTAAAACATATATATTATTCTACGCACAAAACTTGAATTACCAATACTAATTAAAAATCAAGTCCAAAATGTGTTTAAAAATATTTATAGGGATATTTTTTTTGTGTTCCTTAACTACCAAATTTTAATATAATCGAGGATTACCTTTTTTTAATATATATATTTTTTTATAAGGGGACTAAAAAATGGTAACCATATTCTAACACAATATATTTTAACCGTTATGCTTTTCCAACCCGGGTATCAAATTAAGCCAATTTTATATATCGATTTCTCTCAATATTATTATTAATTAAAAACATTTTTATATTCAGGTACTTTTTTTAAATTATTCTTACAAAAAATAATAGCAAAGAATATTATTAATGAATATTTTTTTCTATAAAACCATATTTAACACCAACTTTTATGATTATATTTTGTTTAAAATGAAGTACTTAAAGATTTATAAAATAGATTTTTTTCTAATTTGCTAAGAACTGGTATTTTTTAAGATGTATTTAAAAATAATATTATTCGATTTTTCAAAAATTTAGTTCTGATGATATTGAAGAAGTTAAAAGTGTCGATTTAAATTTTTGCTTTTGATTTTTTTTGTTTTAATTTTAACTTGTTTTAAACTATGACATTGTTAAGACACTTTTTGACAACGAACATTTTGTCACGTCATCTATAAAAGCAGCGACATTTTGTAGAGTCGAGAGAGTCGATCTCCGAATTTCATACCGTCAGGAACACTTAATAATACCGGGAAGTCGCCGCCTGATAGGCTGGCCCCCAGATTAAGATAAATTTACGGATGTAAATTTTCTAAGTTTATTTTTTTTTGTTTCGTAACTTATTTTTGTTTATTAAGTCTGCTGTTTTTATTGATTCCGTTTTTGTTATCGAGGTAAAGAGGCAAAGTGGATTTGGGCCGATTAATATTACACCTGGAGTTTTATTTATGTAGCAGCGCTCCCGTAGGGTTTCTTTGTCAAGGAACGCCCGGGAAAGAAAAAGAGAAATAGCCGCCTTGTTTCCACAGGCAGGCCCTGGAGTAGTTGTTTTTATTATTATTTATCATAACTTTATTCCAGAGAGGAATAGCCGCCTTGTTTCCACAGGCAGGCCCTGGAATAGTTTTTATTATTTATTACAGGAAAGCCGGCCGCCTGGTACCAACAGGCAGGCCTAAGATGGTATTTTATTTTCAGGAGGAAACAAAGGAAGCTGCCCCATTGCACACCGATTGCTGGCGCCTTTGTTCCCAGTGTTAGAAAAACCGGGATAACGGGAAGAACTTGTCATTTTTGTTAATTTAATTATTATTGTAACTTTAAGCGATTATTTTCATGGGATACCCCGAAGCACCACAGCCCGGGTAACGTTTATAAGGAAGAGAAAGTATCAGGGAACCACCCTGCCAAGAACCACGACAGGTACTACCCGGTATAATACGAAGACAACCGGGAACCCAGGAAGATACTACGAAGATTGGATTTATTCAATTTTTTTAAGGTCATACCCGGAGCACCAGGACCGGGATTACTTCTAAATGATAGAGAAAGTACCTAGAAACCCCCTGTAAAAATCCCGAGGGTGGTACTGACCGGTATTACCAGGATAAACGGGATATCGAAGAAAGACGCCGGACACGAATTTTGCAATCACTATTTGCACACTTAAATTGAGATTTCCAAGGGATACCTCAGGGTACCAGCACCTAATTTGGTTCCTGTAGTTAGGGGAAGGTTCAAGGAACCGCCCTGGAAAACTACAAGAATGGTACTCATAGGTAGTACCGCGAAATTAAGGAAAGTAAAGAAAGTGCGACAAACCCCAGTCAAGACAGTACGTAAAGGACCTACAAAAGGGTCCTCAGAACCAGGTCCAGGTTCCACTGCTCTCTCCGGTAATGTCGGGCCGGGATCAGACAGTGTGAATGGATCAAATCTTCATCGGGTAGGAAATAAAGAAGTCCTGCTTTTATCCCAAGAGCTAGCCGGAGGAAAAGCAAGGATTCGTAGGCTCAGCTGTGGCGATACTCCCTATGGGTTCAGCGGAGAAGATCCGTTGATTTTCCTACACGCCCATAAGACTAGAGAGTCTAATAAAACCAATCCATCTTACCACTATGGAGACTTACCACCGACTGGGAATGGTTTGGCACCATTTTCCAATTATTTATTCCCCAGTGCGTACCCCGATGGAGACAATTTTGCCACCAATTTTTTTTCTTAATCGTCTTTTCTTTTTTGGTTACTAACCCAAATCTTTGATTTTTTATATGGTGGCTTTCTTTGCTTTTATGGTATTAAAATAGCTTTTTAAATTCCTTATTCAACGATATCTTCCTTGACACTAAAAAGTTTAAGATATATTTTAAAATTATATTTTTTAACAATAAATTTGGCATTGCCTGCCCAAGGCGTCATCAATGCGTTTTGTGTCAAATTTCTTATTGAAGGTATGACATAAATGTGTATTTTGCAAACAAACATTATATGTACCTACTAATAAAAATTTTTGTTAAATTTCTTACAAACTTCCGTTTTGCTAACTGCTAATTTATTTTCTCAATGAACCTTCCATATAAAGCCTTGATTTTTATGGTAATTATTTGCAAGAGACATTTATTTACAAAATACTTTTTTCCCATTTTGTGGAATTGTAACAAATACGGTTTTATCTTTGCAATTATCTTTTCTTTTTAACAAGAGTTGATCGAATAAAACATTTTTGTTAAAATAATTAAAATAATACACATTTGATAAGAAAAATATACCGCCTATGAATAGAAGGCAATAATCTGTATTTTTTATATTTTCACAAAGTGAGAAAAAAATGTTTTTAATAAATGTCTCTTACAAGTAAATATCATTAAAATCAAGGCTTGAAATCAATAGATAAATTACCATTAAGGTTCTCGCCCACTAGAGCGACGCGACGGGACGCGATGCGATGCGACATGAAGCGAAGCGACGCGCCCGCTGGGTGAGGCAATGCGATGCAGCGCGACGCGGCTCAACGCGAAATCTTTCAAAATGTGGCAGTTAGTTACGGTTGTTATGGATAGCTTATCAAACGAAGATATTTTTGTATTTGGAGTAATTGCTGCTATGGAGGAGAAAGAAAAGAAAAAGAAAAGGAGAGTTTGGGTCCATGAAATTAATGGAAAGATAAATGCGTGTGGAGAATTTCATCACTTATTTCCAGATTTGAGAAAAGATGCAAGAACATTTTTCAAATACTCTATAGACGTGTATAGAACACCAAAAAAAGTTGCTTTCAAATACCTTGAAATCAAAATCCACTAAACAACTTTTTATTTAGATTAATTTAAAAAAAAATTATAATAATAATAAAATACAAATGTCACAAAAATAACAACAGATGAGCCCCACGATGATACCCGAAAAAGGCCGATGAGACTCGAATGCCATGCGATATTGTCGCTTGCTTGCTTTCTCCCCGACTTCTCTCGAGCTGCTGCGTCGCGTCGCTTCGCGTCGCGCTGCGGGCTTCAGTTTAATTACATGTAAAGTATCCCTGATGCATTAAATCACGTCGACCCGCATCGCGCCGCGTCGTGCTAATAGGCGAGAACCTTTACCAGTTAGAATATAAGGGCAATTGACACAAAGAGCATTGATGGGGCGTGGTGCCGGCGTTGCCAAATGTATTGTTAAAAAATATTTTTTAAACTGTTTAGTAGGAAGTGGGGTCTTGCTGAAACACATCTGGCCACATGAAAGCTATTTTACCGTAGCCATAGGTAAAATAACATTCCTTTCTTATCTTTTATAAAATATAAAAAGCTATTTTTACCAGTAAAATTATTAAATAAATCATAGCAACACCGCTGAAGTGCGAATAAAATTGCCTTTTACTTATCCAAAAATAACTGCACGACCCTGTGGTTAGGTTAGCGCCGCTACATCCAATCAGAACTCAAGATTTAATTAAAAAATGACATATTCTAGGTAAAGTACAGAGGTAACCAGAAAGAGTGTGTGTGAGAACAGTGACTTAAAAAACTGTAGAATTGGAAGCTGCAGTCTGGAGAGATAATTTCAAAAGTGATTGGTGAATGGTTTATTAGTATATTACTAATTACTAAAGATCAGCAGTCAAGGTAACATTTAAACTTTTTGATAATATAATTTTTCAATAAATTTTATCAAGTGTCACAGAAGTGACAAGTAATACGGGATGTCCCAAAAATAAAATACTTTTAAATTTTGACTTGGAAAAATCTGATTTCTCTTGTATTATAAAACAATTTTTATTTGTGCCGTAACATCGTCGTATCTTTACGCCTTATGGACTTTGCAGTTGGTAGGCGGTTTTTAAGTGAAATATGAATAATTTTTTTTTACTAAATTTAAGTGAATTTTTGCGCCAAAATCAAGGGCAAATTTTGTAAGTTTTTCTTTCACATAATTTGTGTAGTTTATGTTTCAGATTTCTAAGAACTTGACAAATTAATTCTAAGGCTATCAGGGCCTATTAAAAGTAATTTCGATCTTTTACATTTCTTTGATTTTATTAAAGTAAGCTTGATTTACCTAAAATTTGTCAAGGTCATAATATTCTTTTACTTTAGATTTTCTCAACCAGCGACGTCGCACGACTTAGTTATTTGTATATATTTGACTCGATTTGCTAATACACCCCATTGGCGTGTCATAAAAACTTTTGTACAGTTACTCCACTCTTTGTATCATAAATAGCGATAATATTTTTACAGGGCGTTTATAAAAAAATTTAATTTGCACCTATGCATTCAATTCATCTTTAACAAACACCAGAGTGTGCCTGCAACTACGTATAGAGCTAAAGCTTATCGATAACCAGTTTCTTCTCTATAAAGTGTCGTTAAAAAGGAAATTTAAAGAGCTATTTATAAATCTAAAAATCAAAAATGATTGTTTAAAAAAAATTGAAAACTGTGTTCAGTAACTAAAAAACAAAAGACGATAAGAGAAACAAAATTGGTGGCAAAATGTTTGTCGCAAAAAGTGTCCTAATAATGTCATAATTTAAAATATGTAAAAATGAAAACAAACGAATTACAGGCAAAAATTAAAAACGACAATTTTTCATTTTTTTGCTTATATCTTTAAAACAACATTAAAAAAAACAATTTAGCTGCTCATTCAAAACCAGCATAAAATCCTTTATAACTTTTCCTATTTAAATATTTTAATATTTTGTATACTAAACCATAAGCAATACATGTAGGCCGAATTCTGAACACATTTTATATATACCAGGCATAAGTTTAACTATTAACAGTAATTAACAGTATCAGATTATTCTTAGACTTTTTAACTGTTATTAAACATTTCAATAAAAAACAGCCCTTGTAAAAAAGTTTATTTTTTTACGCCAGTGTAATAATAAAGACAAAACGACTTATCAGTAAAGATAATAAAGATCATGCAGACTTTTGGCATGTCTAAATCTATGAAATAAAATGAAGAAATTCTGAACTTTCTAAAATTTAAAAATTACAAAAAGTATTTTTACGCACACGTAAAGAAACTAAAAATTTTAAGTTATTCTTAAGTGATTTAAAAAAAATACAAGGATTTTAGTTTAATACCTGGCATAAGAGATGAATAAAAATAATTCTAAAATTAGCCAGCCAAACAATCAATTAAACTTTTAACATTACATATCTTCTTAATTTTGCAGTTACTAAACAGGAGGATGTAATGTACACATGTTTACGAATATGTGTATAATTTTTTATTAAAGTTTATCTTTTAAAGAACATTGCAGCCAATATTAAGAAATGTTGGTTATAACATTTAAAATTATGCGGCCCAAAATCCTAAAGGCTAATTTCGATGTTGATAACGTAATAATTTTATTTTAAAATAAATACTTTAATGGGAAAAATAAAAATGCTATTTTCATATCACCTTATTTAAATTCCTAATAATACCTTCAATATGAAATATTTTTTAGGTTAAGTAGAGTCATAAGTATATAAAACAGAATACAGTTTATTGTTAGGTATGAATTACACCATTAGGGGTATCTTAAACAGCCGTACATTAAAAGAATTCCTTTATTTAACGAAAAAAAAAACAAAAATGTAAAAATAAAATTGTCAATGCAGTTGATTAAGTAATATAGTATTTATGTTAAAATTAAACCAAAAAACCAAGGTTTTATCTTGCTGACAATTTGACCAAACCTAATGCGAAAACAAAAGATGTACGTAACGATATGAATAGTTAGGGCAAAAGAAACGACCTGTTGTTGTAATTGTCAAACATCTCCTTTTTATGAACATTTATTCTATTTATCTTGAAATTGTCAACGAAAGCATGAGACCTAAGTGCTAACGTACCTTAAGTATCTCAGGTTTCTAAGTTATTATCAGTTTATTAAGTCAGAACTCAAATATTGGTTGTTCTAAGGGAAGAAAAAGGATAGGGCCTCTTCAGATAAATTAAAAAATAATACATAAATTTGAAACTTCGTGTTACTTAATACCTGCTAAATTTACGAGTTCACGATTTATCACAAAAGCCAAGAAAAAGACCTTAATTATTTCGACTAAGAAAATTTTAAATGCAATTTTTTTTTCATAAGGTACCCTTACCTGGAACAATAAAATTATAACAAGTATGTAAACACGAAGGTTATTTGCAAGAAGTTTTAAAAAACTTACAAAACTACTTACTAGGACTGCATGGTAAGCACTAAAAAGTAGTACAAATTGTGTTCTTTTGCCGAAAATAATAAACTGGTGTATCACTAGATTTTTTACAATTAATTTATTGTAATTTAGCAGGCAGTCGTAAGCGATTATTGCAAAATATTGTTATAAAATAACTGATAATTATTAAGTTTATTTATTGTAAAAAAGGAATTTTTAAAATTTTAGAAAATAAAATAAATTTTAAATAATATCCGCTAAACTATACCAATAAAATTCTGTATATTTTACAAATAATTATGTTTGACTAGTACTATAGCAAATTTTATGTTTGCAGTTACACTAGGTAGCATGCCAGTAAAATTAATTTTAATTTAACTTAATTAGCAATAAAAAAATATTTTAAAATAACAAAATCGTAAAGTGTCCTTAAGGAAATGTCAATAATACCTTGTTAAATAAGGTAACATATAAAAAGAAATTATCCCAACAGCGCTCAACTACAAAGAAAACGTCATCTAAAATCCCTTTGGCGACAGAAACAATTACCCAAAGGGTTAAACAGAATAAAGAAAGCAAACTAAAAGCAGTACTTTCCTCTGTAAAAGTATCTATACTAAGTGACATGAAAAACAGAACACCCAGTATTAATAAATTTATTAGAAAGAACTTCTAAAAATAAATATTCTTAAGTTAGGATTAAAACGACTAGTTTCTCAACCATATCGAAAAAATTGTTTTTGTGTTATCGTCTGTTCTCACAAAAAAAGTCATTACGCGATAATTGTGTTTTGTGGTACATACAATTCGCATTTAATCGTGGTAAATGTTATAAATTGCTGCTTTAATTTATTTATCATGCCTTAAGTGAGAAGACGAGAAAATTTTTAACAGCGTAGCGAGTTTGATAGGGGGCGAATAGTGGGCTTACGCGAGGCTGGTTTATCCTTTGGAGAAATAGCCACGAGGATGCACAGAAATATAAATACGGTGGTGATGTGTAGTCGGGTAAAAAATTAAGAGAGCTGTACACAAAGAGCTAGAGGTACAGGACGTGTCAGAAGAACGGCTTTACTTTAAGATCGCTGCTTAGGCTTTTGGCCCTACGGGACCGCTTTACGCCCACAAGGTCAATTGCGGGCTAATGGGTTGCAGAGCATGGCAGGCAAATTACAATGCGAACTGTTTATCGCCGGATCAAAAGCTTTGGAATTACCTCATACCGTCCTAGGTTTGTCCTACCTCTCATTTCTAGGCACCCTAGCGAGCGACTGGCTTGGTGCAGAGAACGTCTGAACTGGGACCATAAATAAAGTTTCATTATCGATCTTTAGTGGTAAATCCAGATCCTGTTTGGGCATGCATAATGGCCGTGCAAGGGTGAGAAGGCAACGTGGTAAAATACTAGATCGTCAATTTTTTGTGGAAAGGTATGTGCTATACACTGCTGGAATTATGGTATAGGGGGATATTGCTTGTGGAAGTAAGTCACCCTTGGTATTCATCAGAGGCAACATGACCGCCGTGCGTCACATCCAGGAGCTGGTTGAACCACATGCTCTGCCTTATATTCGGACGCTCCTCAACCCACTTTTCCAACAAGATAATGCACGATAAGGCCAGAATAACGTTGGCTCATTTTGAAAAAAATCTTTGGCCCCCTAGATCTCCCTGATCTTTCACCCATAGAACACGTCACTATGGGACATTATGGGAAGATTACTTAGTTTACCCCATCCTCTACAGACTCCAGCGGCACTTCAGCATGAGCTTTAAGGTGCCTTGAGATACTTCGAAAGGAAATCGACTATCCTATAAGGAGTATGCCACGAAGTGTTTCTGAGTGCATAAGACATCGTGGAGGTCCAACTCATTATTAATTTTTCACTTTTTTCCACCGGTTGGATTTTTTAGATTTTAATCGATTATTAACCTAATCCTATGATACATGTATTGTTGTAATGAATTTATTAATTCTGTATGTTCTGTTTTCTATTATATTACAAATAGTACCCGTTTTAAGAAAACATAAATTCATATAAATCTATAAGCTACAAATCACAGTAGCAAAACTTTAAAGGAACCCAAAGTTAATATTAGGCTTAAAACCATGCGGTCTATAGCAGTCCTAAAAAAACTGTACCAAACTACACGTTGTCAAAGAAACTGGCACATATCCGTAAAGATTCAAGAATACAAAAACAGCATCAAAATAAAACAGAAAAGCTTGACCCTCCTGAAGTATCATCATAAAACAGAACACCTCATCGACTTTAAAAATTTTAAAAAAGTAACATCGATAAAACATAACAAAACCCGAATAATGAAAGAGGAATAAATTGGTACACCAAACAAACTGATGCTAGTAACATCCCAAACATATAAATCCATCATAAAAAAGATAAAACCCAGAAACGTCTCAACAGGGCTTCTTTGACTTAGAACTGGCACAAACCCACGCCAAGCCCGTCAGTCTATCAGTCCGAAACACGAAACAACATACGGCGACGGTAGGTAACAAAAGCGAATGCAAGGGCACAGACCAATGAATTAAAGTCGTTTCGCACATTAAACATTATCACATTGTTAAACCAGTATTTCTTACTTAAAATACTCGGTATAAATTTATCTAATTAGCCTTGTAATTAGAAAAATATTAAAGATTTATTTATTTTTCTTTATTTACTAAACCCTAAATGCTATTTATGCTTCAAAAACAATGTGACGTTGTTTGGACATCTAAATAAAGCAAAATTCTTCTTTCGTATATTATATAATTTTAAACATAACGATCTACCTTTTAACATATTAAATTTGGAGCTGAAAACCTAATCCTATTTTAGAAATTGCATATATTTTTAGCTCTGCGTAAACCTTAACGTAATTTGAAATATAGGTGCATATACGTGCCTTCAGCGGAAAATTTCGGCGTGAGTTCATTTATTTAATATACTTTAAATTTAATATCTACTTTATTATTTTGCTTTTCTTTTAAAAAAAGGTATAAATTAATTAACGTTATTGGGATGGTTATATAAATACAACATTATAAGGTAAAAAATATACCTGAAATCTCAAAGAAAAAATTAGGTTATTAATATTTTATTTGACTTTTTGTAAACTAAAAATACTTTTATTTAATTAAAAGTATTTGTAACTGTATTATACCACGTTGGGGTAAAACTATGAATTTAAAGTTTAATTGCACGTATTAAACATAGTTTTTTAATTGACCAAGCATATGCAAAAAATAAATTAAAATTATGATTGATTTCTTTTAATAATTTAAAAAAATTACGATATTAAAATATGGCAATTTTTTGTATTAGAGTATTTGGTAAGATATTCTTAAATAAATGTGTTGTAATTTTGCATGTAGTCGTATGCCATACATTTAAGCTATTGTACTAAAATAACTGTCAATCATTTAGTTTATTTATTGTAAAAAAATAAGATTTCTAATATTAAAATAAATTTAAAACTACATTCTGTCAATTGTATAAATAATGATGTATAGACAGTGTAATAAGTTATGTTTGCTGTCATACTAACCAACAATCCTATAAGGTACTATTGTTTTCTATATCATTCTTTTCATCTACAGTTCTTGTAAAATCAGCTCTTAATTCATTTAAAACTTCCTCAATTTTAGTACCAGAACTAATTGAGCCTACCTCTGTATGTGAATTTTTGCTGCTACAAGGAAAAATTCAAAGCTAAACAGAATTTTGGTATGTGTTAAAAAATATGTTAATGGGAAGTTGTTTAATTATGAAGTATATAACAACATTGTGTAGGATATTTTAATTACGTGATTACACAACATTTTATTTATTTAAAAAAAACCTAATACGACTATGCAGCTTATAAAATGTTTTTTTTAATGTAACGAACATGATAAATAGTCTTTTTAATTAAAAAAAAGAACCAGGATAGAGTATCAAATAGTTGCACCTGTCCTTCTTACCTAAGTAATGGCTACTTAAAAGCGATTTATCTCTAAAATTTATTGATAGGGTGTTGTCCGTACTACTACCAAAAATATTTATGTTTCCGCCTTATTACGTATTTTTTATACTATTTGTAAATAGTTGTTGGTAAGTCACCAAATAATTTTAAAAAAACACATTAAATATATATTTATTTGTGGCTGCTTACCAGACCAGTAGTATTTATGCTTTGAAAACTATGTGACATTGTCCGGAAATTTAAATGAAACAAAATTCTTTTTTCGTAAAATACCTTTTAACATTAAATTTAGAGCTAAAAACCTAATTCTATTTTAAAAATTGCAGAGATTTCCAGCTTTGCGTTAACCTTAAAGTAATTTAACATATAGGTGCATACACCTGCTTTCAGCGAAAAATTTTTGCATGAGTTCATTTATTTAATATACCTTTAAATTAAATATCTAGTCTGTTATTTTGCTTTTTTTTAAAGGTATAAATGAATTACTACATTTAGGATGTTTATATAAGTATAAAATTAAAAATTAAAAAATATATTTGAAAGCTAACTGACAAATTTTGTTTTGCTGATATCATATTTGACTTTTTGTAAACTAAAAATATTTGTTTGTTTTATTAATTTTATTTAATTAAAAGTATTTATAACTGTGTTTAACTCAGTTAAGCCATAACTGCAAATTTAAAGTTTTCTAACAGGCAATAAGCATAGTTTTGCAGTTTAGTGAGCGTGTGCTAACAATAAATTAAATTTATGCTTATTTAATTTTATTTGTTTAAAAAATATATGCCCTGACAAAATATAGTAATTTTTTTTGTATTGCAGTATATGGTAAGATATTCTACAATAAATGTGTTGTAATTTTGCAGGTATCGATATGCCATACTTTCAAATAATTGTTTATCCTTTAGTTTATTTGTCGAAAAATATTACGATTTTTAAAATGAAATAAATGTAAAATTATATTTCGTGAATGGATAAAGTTAAACAAAATTGTGGTATATGTTAAAAGATATGTAAATGATGAGATGTTAAATTATGTACTGTATAACTACACTATGTAGGATATTTTAATTACGTAATTATACAACCTTACATTGTATTTATCTAATTAAAACCTAATACGACTATGCAGTTCATAAAATATTTAAGTTTTTTGGTATATAACTAGCATGATATAAATTTTTCTAAATAAAAAAAACCAAGGAGTATAAAGTATCAAATAGTTGCACCCGTCCTTTTTACTTAAGGTATAATTGCTTGAAAGCGATTTATCTAAAAAATTTAAAGACAGTGTTTTCAGTACAACCATCAAAAATATTAATTTTTTTGCATACTACCTTATTACATAATAGACAAATAAGTAAGTCACCCGCCCATTAAAAAAATGGAACAAAATTTTGGACCATACTTGGTTTAACTTTATTTCTTAGAACTTTAAAAGCCCCATAATTTTGAATAAAAACTTACCCTTAATGTTACATGAGTGGTTGGATAAATTTATCTAAAACATTTCATAAGTCATTAAATTTAAGCAACTATGTTTTAATAAAGATAGTTATATTGAATGGTTACTTCGTTAACTATATAACTAGAGGGTAATGAATCCGCAGACCTCCTTGCCAAACGGGGGGCGGAAACAAAATTTACAGGACGGGAACCGGTCATCGGTATATCTTATGTAATGGCCAATAACACTGTTATTTAAAAGATAATTAACACAAGAGAACTTGACTGTAATCGTTAGTGGATTATGACTTATTTGTACCCAAAAAAATAGTTTACTGGTAAAAAAATATTTATAACACGATGGTTAACTGTTATTGAAGAAAACCTAAATTAAACAAGGTAACTTAGGATTTATATTATTTTTAGATATATTTTAATAATGATCTTTCCTTTCAGCGCGTTGCAATCTGTTAATTAAACAATTAATTCCTTTACTTGCTCTTGCCTAATAAAATAGCCTTATTCGATACGGATTTTCGCCAGTAGAAAAGGGAATGACCTTTGCAACAACTTCCTGTCAGTTTAACGGCCGAGTGATGATCGCGTTGTTAAAATTAGCAATGGACTTAGCAATTGTTAAAAGTTAACAACGGTTTAGAATGTTTAACAAAATGTCAGATTTTGACAGGTTGCCTTCTAAAATCATTGAATAACACTGAAAATGACGTTTTGTTAAACATTCTAAACCGTTGTTAACTTTTAACAATTGCTAAGTCCATTGCTAAATTTAACAACGCGATCATCACTTGGCCGTAAGGGTAGGTAGGTGGTAGGTAGGTTTAAAGTGGGTGGACTTTTTAGGCCCTTCACTGCGACCGCTCGGTCTATTGTGGCTCACACCTTTTTATATTCCTCTTAATAGGATCAAACTTCTAATGAATCCGATACTAGATTGAGAAACTAAGTGTTCTGATGTGTTCTGGTGTCTCTGTCTCCTGGAAAGTATGACGAGCAGACGATTAGATCCGTCATACCGTCCTCTCCCGGTCTAATGACGTAGGTAGCTACCAGGTCCTTGTTACAGGAACCAGATGTTCTTTCTGAGGCCGCATCTCCGGCCTTACCCTATGAAAACGGTTCTGTTCTCCTTCTGTTTGGATTTAGGGAACCCTTCCTAAGCACCTGTTTTTTCGGGATGGATTAGCCCTTCCCCGTAAAACAGGCGCCGGTGACTTCAGGTGCACCTTTCGAAACGGATTTACTCGTTTCGGTCGGCGCACCTTTGTCTGCTTGTGACCTTGAGTGGCACCTCTCGAAACGGATTTATCCGTTTCGGTCAGCGCACCTTTGTCACTTTTTTCCCATGAAAGCGGTTCTCTCCGCTTTCTGTTTGGAGCTAGGGAAGTAATAGTCCACCACGTCAGAGCCCCGCATTACCGCAGTAAGGCTAGATACTCTGAGAGGTCACCCTGTTTCTCCGTGGCACCGTTGGAGACACCTGTTTAAGGCACAGGATGTCATTCACTCATCAGCACGGTATGCTAACACCTTCAGTTAATCTTTGTGTTCATCTCAGCTTCGGATCCCGTTCCATACGCTAGCCAAAAGAGTTGCCGATAACCAGCAACTCTAGCGCATGTTCCAAAAGATCCTACTGGGCCCAACCCCGACGACGACGTATGAACCTAGCAGTTGGGGTCTTATTAGACCCAGCAGATATTATGACACATGTCTAATATTAAATTTAATTAATGATCAAAACTAGAAACTAATTATATACCAATAACTAAAATATAAAATAACTGACTTTATTTTAAGTATACAAATTAACTTAAGTTTAAAGTATTTTATGCATATTTTTTTATTTAAATATACAAGCCTTGTTTCGTCAAAACACGGTTGCTGGTCAAAATAGAAAACATCCAAAAATAAAGCACTCAAGAGTCCTTGGTACTTAGGCTGTATTAAAGTATAAGAGTGTATCATTAAAAATAAGAGAAACAAAATAATAATAATACCTGTTCTATCGATTTTCACTAAAATGTTTAAAATAATATAACATGTAAACCACAGTCTTGGATATATGGAGCCGCGTATACTTTAAAATAAATTATGCGAAATTTTTAAATATACACCTTTTTTTCGTAAATATTGCCGAATGACAAACTAAAAACATTATGGTAAACATAGGCAGCTAGTTAAGGCGGTTCCAGATAAATAACCACTGATTTCACAAAGAATCTCTTTGGAAAGAAACCAAAAAATACACATTTGCAAAAGAACATGGGACAATTGCGACAAATAAAAAGAAACAAGCACTCATAAAAAAAAAACAACAAAAAACCAGAAGAAAAATATTTCAGGCGAAAGCACTCAAAACCGAAAAATAAAAGCCAATATTTTGTAGAAACTTATCTACTTACTAACTAAAGAATCTTTACTAATCGAACTTAAATTTACGGTGTGTTTAGGCAATCCTAGTCAATCACCCTATCAACTACTTGTACCTTATTTGAAAGCTCTTTCGAGGCCCTTTATGTATATACCCACATTAAGCCGTTTTTACTAAGTGGTTTTCGAAATATGGTGTGTCCAAAAAATAAAACAAAATATCCAAATTTTTTGGAGCTTAAAATAATTTGTAAATAACAATGATCGGACCCATGTACTTTTATTTCATATAGAAAACATTTATGCTATTACCCTAACTGCAATGCCTTGATAAGGATGCGCTTTATCCCTTATTTCAAAAGGAAAAGCAAGGTCAAGTAAGACCTCGTTTAAAAGTTTTCTTTGTTTTTATGGACATGCCTTCATTAGCTTATTTGGTGCAGCGGTTTTCGATATACAAAGTGGGTTTTGAAACAAATAAGGTTTTTGAAAAAAATTCCTGAAACGGTATAAATAATTTTTTATTAATTAATCTATTAGAGTCAAAATTATAGGTAGCTTAACTTCAAACCAAATTGTTATTAATGAAAAAAAAAAACAGATAACGAATCCTAACTTAATTTAAAATAAAAACTACTTTTATCGGCACTTATTCATTTTATAGTTAATTGGCTAAGTGTTCAGTGCTAAAAAAAATGGTTTATACTACACAGGAGAGAACAGGAATTATTGAATTGTTATTTTAAAATAACCAGGATGCTGCACACATAGCACAAATGTTTAATGAATCAGGTGAAGGTACAAATATTCACCATATGTAAGTTCTTGAATGGGGGACGAAATTTTAAGAGATAGGATAGGTAGCTTATAAAAAAATCGAAAAGCCAGTAGGAAACAAAGCTACAAAGGTGGGGGTTTTAGGACATTTAATGGTAGATCCCACTCTTAGTGCTTGAAAGCTAGCAAGTATTTCTGGAATTAATTGAAAGAGTATTAGGACTACTTTAAAAACCCATTATTTCTACCCTTATCAAAATAACTGCTTTAAGATATAAACGAATATGACTTTGATCAACGACCAAAGTTTTGTGAAGTAATAAGCAAATAAGCACAAAATAATGCAATTTTTTTTCTGATATCTGTTTCTCCGATGAATGCATTGTTTTTAATGGCACCGTAAAGAGAAATAACTGTCATTATTGGTCTAACAATCCTAGGATATACAACAAGGTACATATAATTAAGTATTGGCTGGTATTTTTGGAGATTTAAAGATTTTAATTGGGGAATTTTATTAACTGGAAATCTTAATACCCAATATAATCAAAAATTAATCACAATATGTAGAAGACCAAATAATATTACAGCAACATCTTGATTTTTTATAAAAGCTATTTGAGATTATTTAGACTGACAATACCCTTGTTGCATGATTGGACAAAGGAGTACCAATAAATGGCCTTCTTGATCGCCAGATCTTTTACCCCTGATTTTTTTGTGGAGCTACATAAATAGTAAAGTGTAAGCTACTTAACCAGAGTCTTTTCGAAAATATGCGCGAACGCATCTTTTTCGAATGTAATCAAATAACTTCTAAAATGTTTATTTAAAAGTGTTAGACAATGTTATGGTTTTAATATTTTGGACTTACATTGTCTTTATTTGTTTACTGATACCCAACGTTTCGGTTAGTGACGTATATTCAACCGTTTTTAAGTGCTAACTAAAAACTATTCTTAAAAGCTACGACTTATACACTATCCCTTGTTTACCGAAGATTGACCGACTTTTCACGGTTCAGCAACGGCTGCCAGATATTCGGAATGTCAACACTAGGTTTTCTAAATACATTCTGGTTCTTTGCAATTATTACAGCTTCTTTAAATTTTCTTTTCTTCCAGTAGGTTTCTTTGTAAAGATTTTTTGCTTCCGACCATTGTATGCGGTGTTGTTTTGACAATGCGTGTTGGGCAATCCCGGATTTCGACGTTTTACCTTGTTCCGTATGCTTTTTGTGTTCTTTAACTCTAATTTAAAGTGGACTTTTTGTTTTCCCGACATATACCTCACCACATTCACAAGGAATTTGGTAGGTACAGTCATTATTTGAGACATTATTGTCCGGTCTCCTCTTATTAAGAATACTTCTTAAAGTGGTTTGGGATTTAAATGTTGTATTAATATTATACTTATTCGCGATTCGAATCTTTCCCGAAGTTCCTTTAATATACGAAATTGTCATAAATACTTTGGCCTTAAAGTTTTTTGATATTTTCGATTCTTAAGAGTATCTTAGTCCTAGTTATGTTACTTATTTCATCTGGCAGAAATTCCTACTGTTACATAAAGTCAGTGCGCCGTTATATAGAGTACGTAAAACCACTTGTTTCGGTCCGTTAGGGTAATTAGGATTCTGGTGTAAATATTGTGCAGTGTGGTAGGTTTTCTGTATACCGTTGTTTGTATATGTCCATTACACACATTTTAACTAGAACGTCGAGAAAAAGGTTAAGCCGAATTTTGCTTCTTCTCCAATGTGAATTTAATACAGAGTCGGAAACAATTGTCTCGGTTGGAGATACATCAATAACCGAAACATTGTGTATCAATAAACAAATAAAGACAATGGAAGTCCAAGATGTTAGTGTTATTAAAATTTTAAATGCTTTAAAATGTGCGAGAAAGATTTCAAGTAGATTATTTACTTTAACTTTTTCTTTAATAAATAAAAGTTTATTTAAAGCACCCTGTATATCAGCTTTTTTTTAAGAATGAAAAGTACTCAAAAAGAACCTTCGCTCGTTTTCGCATAAAATTAAAGCTCTAATTCTTTACTTTCTGCATATACAATAAGAAGTATTTAAACATACCATTTTCAAACTTGATATTTCTTTTTTTTTTTTTTTTTTTTTTTTTTTTTTTTATTTTTCTTTTATTGTTACTTAAATTTGTACGTTACGGTTTATAGGTCGCATATAAAGAACTCGTATAGAATAGCCAGCTATAAATATATGGTATAAATATTTTCTTTTACCGCGGCCCAAACAATAGATAAACCAAGGGAATTCTGCACAGGACGACACCTGCCACGATCCTTTCTTTTTCCTTTTTAGAAATTTATTACCACAATATTTACAATTGTTCTTCCACGAAAGTTGCTATCCCGAAACCATCAGAAACTTTACAACATATAAAACTGACGGTAATTTATTTTCTTTCCTGAAGGAAACTCGCTTTCTCGCACGCAAAGATTTCTTACAAACATTTTCAATTACATGGCTGATTTTGTTCAGAACGTGTTTTAAAATAAAATGGAAATAAAGCAAATCTGTTTGCCTGTACCTTATACCAATTTTTTTTCTTTGCTTAAAGGCATGTTTCACCTAAAATGTTTATTTGATAGGAACACTACTTTATTAAAGAAGAATTAAAATACTTTAAAAGAGTTTGTTGCGGTTACTTTAAGTAACTTGAAAATTTCTTTTCGTATAACGTTAACAAAATCCAAATGGTCGTTTTATTAAACATCTTGATTTAAAAATTAGAATTTCTAACAAATTATATTCACAGCTTTACTTTTCTATGTGTTTAATAATGACTAAAAATTTTATTTTGTATAACGATATATTTGGTATAATTTAAGTCGTCCTTTTAAGTATGTTATATTACCTAAAAGTAATATACAGGGTGTGCTACCAGGAACCACTTCGATCTATATATGAAAAACTATACATAGGAAAATTGTGATAATTTGACGGTATACTTTTTTCGATAAGGCCAACTCGAAAAACACATTTTCAGGTTAGTGGCACCTCTGGTTATACCGGAAGTAGGTGTCAACATTCTAATTTTAAATAAAAAATCCTACATATATTACATATTTAGATTTTACACAAAATTCCACGCAGATTTTATGTATCATATTCTATACCTAAGTCTAAGGATTTTTGACATATTAAAGTTTTTAAGTAAAAAAAAAACGTTGCAGGCACTAAAATTGTTAACAATTTTTGTTATAAGAAAGGCTTTTCAATTTAACCTGAGTTGAATTTTTTATTAATATGGACCTATTTTAACAGATATTTTACAATACTTGAATAACTATTATTATAAGATAGTGGAAAAATTAAATTAAAAATATATTTTTTTTATAAGGAAATAGCCAAATTTTTATTATTTAGCAGTAAAAATAAGGGCAGGTTTTTGAAGAGTTGTTTATTCCAATTTTACTTTTTAAAATATTGGCAATTTGATTTTTTTTAGGAAAATTTTGCTGTGGTATTGAAGTTTGGTAGCTATATTTAGAGTTGGCTCTGACGGCGTTTAAAAACAATAGCTGCAGAAATTGTGTCACCTAAGGGTAAATGTCCTCGCCAAATCGGAGTATAACCATACGTCAAATTAGCAAAAGAATCGTCATAAAAACATGAAACTGGCAATAAATTGAAAGTAATAAAATTTTAAAATACACAACATTACAGAAACTTGCTCTTTTTTTAAATGCTTAAAAAGTAAGAAATTTTAAAATTGGTATTTCTCAATAAAATTTTTTTTTGAACATTCTGTGTTAATAAGTATTAAAGTATTGTAAAATATCTGGTAACAACAAGAACACCAACTTAGATTGAATTATAAAGACCTATAGCAAAAAAATTAATTTTTTTTTAGTGCCTACAAACTTTATTGTTTGACGTTAAAACTTAACTATGTAAAAAACCCTTAGACTTGGATATAGAATATGATACATAAAATCTACCTGAAATGTTGGGTAGAATCTAAAAATGTTATAATATATACATAGGTTGTTTTATTTAAAATAGGCATCTATTTGCGATATAACTGGAAGTGTCACCAACTTAAAAATATTTTAGCTGAGTTGTCCCCATCAACTTTATACATATACATTCAAATTTTTCTATGTATAATTGTCGATTTTCAAACCAAAGTGGTTCCCGGTGGGATACCCTGTCTAATAACCATTGATCGCAATCGCCCGATTCAAACCTAAGCAATCTCTAATAGCCAATAAATAACCTTAGTTGGCAATCTTGACGCTCTCTTTTTTTCCTTATGACAATGGATTGTAGAGGTAAGGATCACCCTCTCTTAAGGCTGTTTTGCTCAAGAAGTGGCCCCAGAATAGCATTTGTTAGGAGGCGCTGGTGTAGCTAAGGGAACCAATAAGAACCAATGACCTTGACCGCAATATATAAAGTAAAGATGAAACCAACGAGGTAATTGGTTTAAAACGGGTCTTAAGATCACCAGCGCCATCCTAATTTGCTACATTTTAGATTTTTGTAACACAGCTAAATTGATCCTTACCTCTAGAATCCATGCCTGTGTGGTTCGGTATCCCTAGCTCGGTGTCCTGTTTTTATTCTTTAATTGTTTTTTATTATTACATAAGTAAATCAGGATATACTACAATTATAGGTGTTTTCTTTAAAACCAGAAATAATTGACGTATAGTGGAATATACATTTCTAATGTAGAATTAAATAAAGAGTTCAAATTTTATTTCAAAAAAGTACTTAACATTTAAAACTCTGTATTCGGGACACTTTGTATATTTACCAATACTGTTAACAAAATAAGCGTTACCAAACACACATTTTTTTATTTTAGGTTTTTTTTATCATGTGCAAGAGCAGAGATATTTAGTGTACAAACAGTTTTTTTTTCGATTTAAAATATACAGAATTTGTCATAAAGAGGTTTTAATTTTTTTTTTGTTGGAATTCTGAATTTTGTCGGATCGATTTTCGTAAGTCAAAGACCCCGTACTCTAAATTTTTAACCTGCATTAAAAAAACATAATCGATATAAATTAAATAAGTGCTAACTATTTCTGAAATAAAATTGTCTTATTTTATATCTTGCAAACGACATGGAAAAAATGTCTATAATAATAGCTGTTTACGAACAACCACTTTTCTTACCTAAGTTAAAGTTAGTTTCTGACCTGAGCTAAGTTGTTTGATCGAACACGCACGACTCCCCAAAACGATAAAAAATGTCAAATTTTGCTCAACTTAGGTTATCCAAGATATCTCAGACAGAAATCCGGGTACCTTAGCAGGGGCAAGGGGGGAGGTCAGATTCTTACTTAGCTGTGACAAATCGTACGGCCAACTAAGTTAGTTTCCCTCAACTTAGGTCAGAATTTGTGCTGTTCGTAAGCAGCTAATATTATAAATATAAAATATTTGATTGTTTGTTTGTTTGTTTACATTGAATAAGCTCCGAAAATACTGGACCAATTTAAAAAATTCTTTTACCATTAGAATCCTACATTATCCCTAATGAACATAAGCTAAGAGAAAATCTTAGGAAACTCACCCCCCAAAAAGGGAGATTGTTGGGTAAAAATTAAAAAACATTATCAGTTACGTCATATCTTAAATTTGGGACATACTAAAAATGCTTATCGACAGGTTTAATCATTTTTTTCAAAAAATTACTTAATTTAAATTTTTTGAAATTATTGGAAGGTTAGAGACACTTGACAGAAGAAATAAATATAAAATTAAAAAATTCCAAATTTTTAAAATCATTAAATAAATTTTGTACAACAATAAACAAAATTATTTAGGAGACTGTCGATCTACTGTGAAACGAAAACTTCCTTTATAAATAAAATATGTATATTAAATTATTTAAATATATTCCGGTCTTATTACAATATGTCAAAACAATTTCTAAAAAAAATAATTTTAAAAGGTCAGTTTGTTCTGACAGCCCCACCTGCCCATCAGACCAGCATCCCACCGGGATTCGTCCCGGTGTCAGGCCCGAGCGCCCATTTGCCACTGAAAACAAAAAATGTATTTTCCTTATGCATATATTTTTTTTTTAATTAACCACAATTATTATTTAAAATACAAACCTGATTTGTGTACAGTGTTAATCTATTTGCCTGCAGTTTACTACCCGTTTACCTTTTTTTTACTTTTTCTTCAGCAATATATTATGAAAAAAAAATCACCGTATCAAAAAGTAATAGAGATAATTTACGCAGTTCGATTTTACTTAACTTTTTTATTTTCAAACCTTTAACCAGGATTATTAAATAGGATTTTAAATAAAAAAAAAATAATTATAAATTAATACTTTATAGCCATCCTTATATTAAAGATAGAAAAACAGTCGCTTAAGCAATGAATAACGGACCCTTGCATAAAAATTATTTTAATCTAAAAACACGTCAAAGCTATTCCTTTGGCTATGAAAGAATTATTTCCCAAATATCATTCCTCAAAAAAAATAGTTTCGACGTAGGTAATAACCATTTAAAGTTTACGTCTATACTCCAAGTCCAAAATATCTGTTAATGACGTATCGCTCGCCTTTAGAGTGCCCCGGGTTAGGTGCATTTCAGAAAATAAATGATAACATTTCGTCAAAATATGAAAATATTTTTTACAAGCAAAATTTATTTTCTCACATTTTCATCAACCCTTTAAATTAATAACAAGCCTATATTATTTTTGTTATTATTCGGATTGATGAAAAATGTATTTTTTTTTGCTAAATTTTGCACATCTCCTATTTTGAGTTTTTTTGGCGATTTCTCATGGTTTTTCCAAAAAAAAATACATTTTTTACTTTAATTTTACTTTCTCCAATTGTATTTTGCTACATGAAAAAAATAATAAAATTTCAGTCTTGACATAAATTAAAAAAGACGTAAAAACAGAACGATGGACAATCCAAGTTACACCGACTTGCCAATTACGTCTGCAACAAAACGAATTTCCCCTTGCAAATATCAATATTAAATACGGATATTTGGGTTTTGACCGCCCTTGGTCCGCACACCTTATAAAAATGTCATAAAGAAAATTATTAGAACTTGGCAACAGGTCAACATTTTTAGAATTTTGAATTGAATTCGGAATTAAACGTTTGACCTACTTTTTATTGAAAATTAACGTTTTTTTCGTACTTTTTGAGTGATTTTTTTTTAATATGAAAATAGTACGAGTTTTTTAAATATGTTATCGTGCAAATATCAGAATTTAAAGGAATATGTCGTAAAATGTAATAAAAAAAAATTATTATTCTTTTGAAGTACTATAAGAGGCGGCCAAAAAAACAACATCAGATTAATGTTTAACAATCGGAAAGTAGAGAGTGTGCAAAAAATAGCAAAAAAATCGCATTTTTCAGTTATTCGAATAATTACTTATATTTTTATTTGCCTTTTAAAACTCTGAATACCGTACGCGAAAAAACTTTTGTTAAAGTTGCACATATCTCTGCAGCATCCAAAGTGGTTAGTTCACTTTTTCGTTCCCGAATCCCATGGTGAACATTTTTAACCATTATTCGTTCTTTAAACGTTAACTGAGTTTTTTTTTGTAGGCGGATTAGTAGTTGAAGGTTGGTTAATATTCAGGTAATTGTCTAGAAAGTGGCCGCAACTCCGATTTTGACCAAATTTGGTATATGGTGGTTTTCTAGAGAGTTGATCACGAATCTGAAAAAATATTTAGCTAAAACATTTTGTTTTCAAGATATCCATCATCAAATTTAAAAATCAAACTAACTTCATTTACACTATATGCTCTCTTCTTTTTGTACACAATTTTTGATTTTTACACCAAAGTGGCACACAATGTTTTATAAACACCCTTTAAAATCTTTTTTAATGTTTATTTTACACCATTTTTCCATTAAATTGCCAAATATCACGTTCAAACGGGGAGGCTATTTTTACTTAAAAATTCCCTATTGTATACATGGTTGCGGCGTTTGAAAATGAATTTTTGGAATTAAATGAAAAATAGGTATAAAATAAATATAAAAACAAGTTTTTAAAAGGTGTTTATAAACTATTGTATTCCAATTTAGTGTAAAAATTAAGAATAATGTACAAAAAAAGGAGGAATAGTGTAAATGAGGTTTGTTTGATTATCAAGTTTGATGATGGATATCTTGAAAACAAAACGTTGTCGCCTAAAAAGTTTTTCAGATTCGTGATCAGCGCCCCAAAAAACCCCGTATACTAAATTTGGTCAAAATCGGAGTTGCGGCCACTTTCTAGACAATTACCAGATAAACTATAATAAAATTGGCACAAAACAATATCTATATACTACGAAAACTAGAAATTTACAATATTTAAAAAATACCCTGTATAGCAATTAAAATTTAAACTCGCAAAATCTGTCCGTAATCAATAATAACTAAATAAAATCATCGAACAGCACGAAAACCCTATCGATACGCTTATTTTCGAGTTTGTTCAAGTTGTAAATTAAGGGATGTGTGTTGCCACATTTATTGTCTTCTCGATAACAATGATTTCAGTACATATTGGCGTGCTATTTTAAATGCGATCGCTGGCTGGTAACTTATTCTCGCGAATTATGACAACGTGGCGATGAAACTTTTGGCCGGTTCACTGTTATTTGAGCGGAAAGGTATATCATAGGCTTAAAAATCTTTTACTAGTGTTAGATTTTAATTCAGCCGCTTCGTTGGTTGGGTGGCCGGTATTGGTAGCCAAGTTCCAATATTAATTTTTTTGCTTTGTTAATTTATTTCATTTAAAGCAAAAAAAAATCCATCGCGTTTCTTTATTCCGAATTAGGATAAATCGGTTAAATATTAAGGGTAATTACACCGTTAAAATCCATTGCAATTACTACATAAAAAATACATTCTACAAAAACAGGTTAAAGCTTTACAAACTGTTCATTATGTTTGAGAAAATCACTTTATAAGTGATTATAATTACCGACTTTTTGAACCCATAAAATACATTTTTGATTGTTGTTTTCTTAATGTGTTTTTCTTAAACAAAAATAAACGGATTATAGCCTTTTATTTTATAAATAAACGAATAAAAATGGTACCTACTTATCCACTGATTAAAAGTTTTTCAATATCTGGATCAGCCCCACTTGGTATTTTATTTACTTCTCTTTATTTCGCTTGTATTCTGTTACATAATTTTGTATTAAAAAATTTTGAAGAATCATTTATTTAGGTATAAAGGGTTGTTTTTAGCCAATAAAAAAAAAATATGTTCAAGGGCCATATTATTGCTATTTATTGTTCATATTATCAGATTTTTATGTTCAATTTGCCAGTTATATTTGAATGTCCTACTAGAGGACAAGAAATATTTATATTCAAAGGTGATTAAACAAAGCGCAAAAATGGGATTTTTCTTATAACAGCATGTTACATTAGAAAAGTGTTTTTTTTAAAGAGACCTAAAATTTAATAATAAAAAAATTAAAAGAATTAAACTAACAGTTTCACTCAACTGAGTTACATTGTGCACTTATTATGTTTTACATAGTAACACAAAAAGGAACTCTTGCGTTGGTTTTGGCCAACTATTTTCAAACTTTACATACAGGTAGTTCTTAACACGCTTATTAAAAGTTTTAACGGCAGAGAACCCGAAATCCCCCTTTAAAGTTACTAGTAATGATTTTGACTGATAGTTTGCTCAATTGCTCTTTGGAATTTTTTGATAGTGTTGTCAAATTGTAGCCACTTAAACAGTTCCAGAGCTACAGCCTGACATCCCCTGCACCTAAATTTCTTAGGGGGTATGTAACCCCCTTCCAATACCTCTTCCCCCGACTCCATATTTAAATCTCACCAAATACTAAAGTCTGCCTTTCTGCTGACGGGAGGCGAAGCCATTTTATTATGAATTCCATTTCACGACCTGCTGTATGGCCACGTCTTACCCTCCCACCCCAATAAATGGATACCCCCCCCAAGGCCTTACCATATGAAGTTCCTGCTTACGGATTTTGAACAGTTTATAGCAAATTTCTCTTTATGGGAGGGTAACAAAATACTATCCAATACCCTTCAACCTTCTTCCCTCCCTGCAATCAAAGTCCAACCACAACCACTTGCATATGAACTCATTACATACATATCACATAGATTATGCTTACATGCAAGCAGACTTTTTACCTACACACGCAAACACACATACACAGGGTTGGAGGGTAACACGTGGACATACAGCTAGGCGTGGAATGGAATTCATAATAAAGTGGCTTCGCCCCTAATCAACAGAGAAGCATACTTTGGTAGATAGTAAGATTGGAGTCTGGACTCGGAGGAGGACGTTTTGGGGATGGGGTTATATACCTCGTCATAAATCCAGGTAAAGGGTATGTCAGGCTGTAGCTCTGTAACTGTTTTGGTGGCCACAATTCGACAACAATATCAAAAAATTCCGCAAAGCAATTGACCAAATTATTAGTCAGAATCATCTTCAGTGACCTTTAAGAGTGATTTTGGGAAGGTAAGGAGGCTTTTTGGGTTTTGTGCCCGTGAAGACTTTTTATCAGTGTACTGAGAACTATTAGTAAGCAAAATTTTATAATTAATTAGCCGAAACCCGTTTTCCCTAAGAAAAATCCCCAGTGACTTTTAAGGGTGATTTTGAAAGGGTTGGAGGGCTTTTCGGGTTATATGCTCGAGGAGATATTTGATCAGTGTTTTGAGAACTATCACTATGCAGAGTTTAAAAACAATCGGTCATAACCCATTTTTCATAAGAAAAATCCCTAGTGACCTCTGGGGCTATTTTTGGGAAAGTTGAGGGGTGCTTCGGGTTTTGTGCCCGAAACGAGTTTTAATTAACGTGTTGAGAAGTATCACTGTACAAAGTTTGAAAACAATTGGCCGAACCCCATTCACCGTAAGGAAAATTCCCAGTGACCTTTGAGAGTGATTTTGGCGAGTTTTTGGGTTTTATGCCCGTGGAGACTTTGGATTAACGTGTTAGAACTATCGCTATGCAAAGTTTGTACTTGTCAGACATCCTAGCAGGGACCGCTCCGGTCTAGGTGCCAGGGTACAGCTATAGTATGTACTAACGAAGTTCTCAAAATCAATGGACAATAATTATGAACTTGCAAATCATCTAGAAATGAAGCTCAAAATATCTTTAAAAAATCTAAATGTTTTTAAATATAAAATAAACTTAAAGATGAATGTTGAACAGATATTCAAATTAAAATTATTTAAATTGTGCGGAATAAAGATGTCGAATTGTAGCCACTCAAATAGTTTTAGAGCTACAACCTGACATCCCCTGTACCTGGATTTCTTACGTGGTATGTAACACACCCTCAATACCTCCTCATTCGACTCTAAATTCCAATCTCACAAACTACTAAAGTCTGCTTCTCTGATTAAGGGAGGTAAGGCCATTTTATCATAAACGCCATTTCACGTCCAGCGGTATGGCCACGTGTTACCCTCTACACTCAATAATTGGATACCCACTCACACCCCTCCTAGACTTTGTTATATGAACTTTCTGTTGATGGATTTTAAACAGTTATACTATCCAATACCCTCCACCTTTTCCCCCCGCAATCAGAGTCCAACGCCCAACACTTGCATATGAACTCATTCGCTATAGCTCTGTAACCATTTAAGTGGCTACAATTCGACTACACACAAGACTATAAAAAAAATCCGCAGAGCAATTGACCAAACTATCAGTCAAAATCATTCCCAGTGATCTTTAAGGGTGAAATTGGGGGGTTTTCGGGTTTTATACCCGTAGAGTCTTTTAATCAGTGTTTTGAGAACCATCACCATGCAATGTTTGAGAGGACCTGGTCGAAACCATAAGAAAATTGTGGGGTCCTTTAATTTGAAATTAGGCAAAAGTATATTTATTAGATATAATAGTAACAACAAAAGTTAAAAACAATGTTAATTAAATCTTTAAACGTTCGTTACTCCTTATAATAAACATTTTACATTGAATTATAAAAAACATAATATGCATTTATGTTAATACACAAAATTTAACATAAAACCCACTTTAATTAAATAAAGTATTAGGTATTTATTTCAAAGTTTCTTCGTATGTGAACAAAATTCCAGATAGAAATAGTATTAGAAACAGAAGTGTTAAAACTAAAGTAATCTAATTCAAAAGAAAGTTTTGTCAACTTCAAACAAGCTTGTCTACAGATAGTTTAGGATAATTGAAATTTGTTTTTGTGAAACGTTGTGAGACGACGAGAAAGTTTTATAAGAGAAGATGATTATATAGTAAAATTGAGCTAAAAATGGCAATAAATTATTTTTTTTTTAGATTTAAATTAAGATGTAGTAAATCTTTCATTTCATTTATATTTTATATATCCACCAAGAAAATTGTCAATTCAGTACGTACCATATAATTAAGTGAATAATTAACGCGTTTTGCTGGCCTGCAAGTTTATGATAAATAATATATTCTGACTAAGTAGAGACAGAATTTAAATTGCAGTAAATGTTATGAGCTTCAGGGACCGTTGTGGTTGGAAAGCGGCAATCTGTTGGGGTATTAATCAAAGCGCATTATCTTGCATATCAGGAATTAATTTTTGAGCAATTTTGGTATGTGCGTTTAAAATTAAATTTATACCCATTAAAATAAAAGTCATTAATATATCCAAATGTAAAAGTGCCAACTCGAATAAAATAGATTAATATATTTACAGTAAATCAGTAAGTAAACCTCAAAAAAGTTAGTTTCCTAAACCAATAATATAACATTTAATTAGCTAAAAAAAGAATAACTTATACAAAAACCTATGACAGTGTAGTTACAGATACATACTAGAACGCATCCATTATAGAGAGGTAATAATATTACGTTTTACGGCCAAAGTTTATTTACATTAATTTAACAATAATTAAATATTATAATCCTATTACTAGACAGATATTAAATACATTTATGTAACTTTCGGTCAATAAAAATTGTGTTTACAATTAAATAAAATGTGGATCATGATTGCCAAATAAACAACATTATGATCACTACTTTTTATAAAAAGTTATGCCGAAGACTTTAATAAATTTAGGAATTTGAATTGAGAACTGACCAAAAGTATAAAATTTTTAAACTACCAACACAAAATATATTTTAAATCGTTTTATGTATTAAGAAATGTTAATATTAATTTTAAATAGATATTTTATGTAAATTAATTGCATTACATCGTTGTAAACATATCTTAGTCATTGTGATAATATACTGGGTGTTAGCTTATTCAGTACACAATTTATGACTTACAGTATAAGGTGTATCAAAATCAGGTTTGGTATAGGTAACTGGTGGGGAAAGTTGTCGCATATTTTTCACTTCGCGGTCACTTCTGACTTAACCGAAATTGGCTCTTGTTTTAAATTTCTAAATGAAACATCCTGTATATTTTAATGTTTTGGGATTTTTGAGACAACTTTAAATTAAAACGTAATATTTTAAAAGTTTTTAGGCCTACTTCATTTTTTAGTGCTACTTTTAATATTGCTTTTAGGTGGCCGCAATCGGACGCAAACTAATTTAATGACCTCAGGTAGCGCCAGAAAATTAGAATCGCATAGTTTTAGTAACTAGTATGAAAGATAGAAATAAGACAAGTTGGAAAAATCGCATTTTTGTGTCTAACCATTATTTTTCAAATGACAAACACTTTTCCAAAAAAAGGATTTCTGAGGAATCTAACGTTACTAATTTATTTGCGATTGGACTTAAAATGAGAACATACATTAAACATTTCAGCAAAATACTGGATATTAATTTATTTACTTTTGTTAAGTGTGCCATAGATAGCCATAGTGCATAATATTTTGCAGCTATATTTATCAAGTCTTCTTTGGAAAACTTAAATACTTACTTAGCTAATGACCATAACAGTAAGAATGTTGTTTAGTAATATTTAATTTGTTTTTATTCAAAACTGTCATATTATACGTCTATTGTAGATCTAAATTTAGAAGAATAAAGTGATCCATAACTCACTAGTGAGATAAAGTAGTGAGTTATAGATTTTATCTCACTAGTGAGTTATGAACATCATTTTTTTTTAATAAACAATTACCTTAGTTACAAAACCGCAAACCTTTTTCGAAAAATTGCATTGTTGCAAGAAAAATTTACCGGTTATTTACTATGTCACATAATCTGAAAAATTAGAAATATACAACAGGGAATTTTTTTATTTCAAGGATCTTTTCTATATATCTTACGTAAACTTTATATTATACTAATATTACAGTTTTGGAAAAAATATTAAATGGAACACGTGTGTTATTACATACTAGATGAAAAGCCTGTCTCCGCCAGGCGAGAGACAATTTTAAGTAGCCTCTGTCTCCGTAAGACGCCTTCCGTACGGCTAACGGTAAAAAACACTTTTTTGCTCCTATTTTTGTCCCGGGGGCGAAATTCAAAAAACGGGCTTTGTTAGGTTCTAGCCACTGCTAAAGATTACTACTGTGCCAAATTTCATGATTTTAGCTCAAGCCATAACTTCAGAATCACGTGGACAGACAAATAAATATATATATATATATATATATATATATATATATATATATATATATATATATATATATATATATATATATATATATATATATATATATATATATATATATATATATATATATATATATATATATATATATATATATATATATATATATATATATATATATATATATATATATATATATATATATATATATATATATAATATAAATATATATATATATATATATATATAATTATATATTATATATTATATATATATAAATATAGATAAGTCATTAGCCTTCTCGGCCTACGGCCTCGAGGGCTAAACTTTTCTCGCGTGACTTATATGTATAATAACACACTAGTATCATAAATAGCTATTATTTTTAATTACATAAATTAGTATCGTAAGATTCTTTAAAAAAAAAACGTTTGTTCGGAAAGTTATGGTCAAAAAAGTGTCGTCATTTAAAAAATAATAGTTAGACGCAAACAAAGATAATACTACTACGGATAAGATAAACCATTCAATGCTATATTTTTGATACCCCTAATGGACTTTGGCTAACGCGAGCCGATGTCCATCGAGAGATTTTCGCGCTATGCATTTTAATCCTTGAACGATAGTTAAACAGTGTTGCCGCAGACCTTTACTATTGGCCTGATGAAACGCGACTAGAAAATACACAACCCGTTTAGCCGCCCGCTTTCGCTACTTCGTATTCCGAATAAGGTACAAGCGACAGACATTGGCAACGTCACACATGGTTTCGTACCTCGTTTCGCTGGGGCAGGGGTTACCGACTTAATTTTATTCGCTTTTACGGAAGCATTGATATCTCCGAACTGATTCAGAGCGCCCCATTTAAATGAACCATCTATCCGTAGTAGTATTATCTTTGACGCAAATATGTAATTTTGCCATTTCTTACCTATTATATAAATTACTAAAACTTTGCGACCGTAGTTTTCTGACATTGCCTAAGGCCTTTAGATTAATTTGCATCCGATTTAGGCCACCTAAATGCAATAGTAAAAGGAAGCGTACAAACTTAAATAAATGTTAAGTTCTAACATAGTATCCTCTCACAAATTCAAAAAATGTGGAGGCATACAAGGCATTTCATTTAAAAATTTAAAATCAGTGCCATTTTCCGTAAAACTCAAAGTGACTGGTAAGTTCAAAATATGCAAAAAACTATCCTTTTCTTTGTTTTATACTATTTTCTCATGCCAAATCTCATTATGATACTCCTAATACTCTAGAAGTTATGGTTTGTCCAATAGATTCGTTGATACTCGATATATGGCTGATATCGCCATAACGACTGAGAATGTTTGAGTTTTTAATGTAGAAACCAAAAAAAAAATTTTCCTAATCTTGATATTTAAAGTGACACTTTTTAAAACTCATAAACGTTGTAAAGATCTTACTTTTCATAACTAGATACGAAAACTAAATTTCGCAACTGTATGATGAAAAGCAAAATATTTGGCGTCAATGAGTTTTGAAAAGTTATTTATATTTTAAAGATGTGTTAAAAAATCATATTATACTTAAAATTAGAAAAATATTGTGTAAAGTGCGTTGGGAAACACTATTTTTCATAACTCACATTCTTAGGAATCTGCTGGTTACGAAAAATAGTTCTTTTTTCAACTAGTTGCACAAATAACTATTGTATCCTGTAAGTAAAGTGTTTTATAAAAAATGTTTTTATTATAACATTGTTAAATTCAATTTTATTTTTGGCGCTTGGATACAAAATTTCGGCTTCGGCCAACTTCGGATTTTTTTATCCGAAGCCAAATGTATGGCGAGGTGCAAAATTGGTCAAATGTGGCTGAAGTCAAAGCCAAAGCCTTTGGTCTGACACTAATTCGAACGTAAAATGTTGCTTTTAAAACAAAATATACAACGATTTTATTAATTTAATAATAAGTTTATTATTGTCGGTAGCCCCAACGACATTCAACATAAATCAGGAAAAATTTACAGTCGTGTTTTAAAAGGCTATGCTTTCTATAATTTAAATTTATTTGTAAGGTTTGGTTAAATTATAATAAATTTTAAAGATATCTCTTGATATCTGGACATAAGTGGCCTCATGGATATGTTTTGTAGATATTTGTATAGATAAGATATCTTACTTTCTATAATTAATACTTATTTATTTAATAATGTCCTTTTACAAGATGCCTTGGTTTAAGTTTGTTTTATTTGGGTTACTCGCCTTTCTTCTTTTTGGAAAATGGGACCCTCTTGGTCCGGGTCCCGGGGTACACGGGCTGACCCTGTCCAGCCCTATTGACCCCTATGAACTTGCAGATCGCCTGCAACATAAAAGAAGAAAACCCCCCAAAAAAACCAAAAAATTCACAAATATTAATCTACGTTTCGGTGGCAAGTCGGCCACCGTTGTCAAGATAGAAGCTAAAACAAAAAAATTAAACTAAATTTTAATAAATTTTTGGTTTAAAAACTTTTCTGATAGCTTTTTGAAATTTTTAATGATGTTTTGTCATAAATGACACTAGGTTATTGGATTGTGTATGTATAGTATTTAAAAAGACCAAAAGGGTGAGTGGTATGGTGTGTTAATTGATTTTAAGTTAACCTGAATTTACTTCAGAATCAAGCATAGGTAACCATGTATTATTTAAATTAACAGATATTGATGCTACACATCTGTTTTTATTTAATAAAAGAAATGAACTTTCCTTTATTTTACGTTTTTTTGAACAAGTTTCCTTTACTAAAATGCTAGAAGCATTCCAGTTTATTATGTGGTTATTATCAAATGCGTGTTGACAGATTTTTGATTGTGTGGAATTCTGTGTTTCTAATACATGTTCTATGTTCTCTTATGCGTTTGGCTAATGGTCTAGAAGTTTTACCTATATAAAATTTATTACATTCACAAGGCATCTTATAAATGACATTTTTTGTGTTTTCGTTTAAATTGTATGGTTTTGTTTTTGTTACTTGGGATCTAATGGTGTTTTGTGTTTTAAAGATAGTGCGAATATTAAATTTGTTACCTATTCGTTGAATTTTATTTGATATGCCAGGAATATATGGTAAAAATAGATTTGTAATAGGTCTATTTTGATTTTGTCTTAAATTTAGATGTTCAAATTTTAAAAAGCATTCATTTATAAAATCAGGAGGATAATTATTTTGAACTAAAATATCTTTTAAAAATTCTTTTTCATTTTCTTTGTTTTGTTCAGAACAAATTATTTTAATTCTATCAAAAGGACTTTTTGAAATCCTTTTTTTACCATTATTGGGTGATTAGAGTTAAAATTCAAGTATCTGTTTGTATGTGTGGGTTTTCTGTAAATTTTGGTTTCGAAATTATTTACATCTTTTTTTATTAAAATATCAAGAAAAGGAAGTTGTAAGTTTTGTTCTTTTTCTAAAGTGAAATGAATAGTGGGTTCTTGTGTATTAATGTGTGTTAAAAAATTATTTAGACAATTTTCGTCATGTTGATAAATAAAAAAAAATGTCATCTGTATATCTCCACCAAACTAAAGGTTTATAATGATGATTTTGAACAAAATTAGATTCAAAATTTTTCATAAAATATTACTTAATAATGGAAATAAAGGTGAACCCATGGCCATGCCAGATGTTTGTTTGTAAAAGTCAGTGTTATATTGGAAATATGTTGTTTTTACGCAAAAAGTTAATAATTCAAGAATAAGAATTTATGTTTAGTTTGGTTCTTCGCCAAGTTGGACATCATTTTCTAATTTATTTCTAAAAATATTTAATGTTTTATCGACAGGAACATTTGTGATTAAACTTACAACATCAAAACTTACCAAGGTGTTATTTGGGTCTATGTCAATGTGTCTTAATTTTTGTAGAAAATGTTGGGAATTTTTAATGTATGAGTCAGTCTTGTTTACTTAAGGATCTAAAATAGTAGGTAAAAATTTTGCTAATGGGTGTGTAGGTGAGTTTATGCTTCTAACTATAGGACGTAATGGTATATCAGGTTTGTGTATTTTTGGTACTCCATAAAAGTATGGAGTTTTACTGTTATGGGGTGTAAGTGTAAATCTTTCTCTATCTGTAAACCTGTTTTTCTGTTTTTTTAAAATGTTCTATTTTTGTCTTTCAATAGTTTCAGTTGGATCATTGTTTATTTTTGTATAATTACCATCATTTAAAAGAGACATTATTTTATTAGCATACATATCACAGTCTATTATTACTGTTGCATTACCTTTATCTGCAGGAAATTTTTTTATGGTATTGTCTCTTTTCAATGATTGTAATGCTTTTTGTTCAATGTTTGTTAAATTTTGTTTAATTTTAAAAGGTCTTTCTAAAGCAATTTTAGTTCTAATTCTAAATTCATCTTGGTGTTCTATTGGTAAGTTTTGACATGTTTCTTCAATGCACGAAATAATGTCAGGCTTGGGAACTGTTTTGGGTGTAATTGCAAAATTTAAGCCTTTAGAAAGAACAAGAGATTCAGCATCTGTTATTTTTTTTTAGATAAATTAACCACAGTTTTATTAATCATCTTATTATTTCTTATGTTAGATATTTCTTAGTTTAATTTTTCTTGCATTAAATTATTAAATTTATTTTTATGTATGTCTTTTTGAACTTATTTACAATATGCCTTGGATTTTATATAAATACCACAGCCATAATTTTGCTTGTTGCTTAATTTTACCTGTAAATTGCCCTATTTTATTTTTAATTTTGCCTTGTTCTAAAAATTATATTTTTAAAAAGGGCGCAACTATATAAGGTGGTGATTTCTTAGGTCATTTTATGAACAAACTTCCTATAAACATTGGTAATTAGGGGACCATATTACAATAAAATTATTAAGTCCATTGGTATCAGGTGATGATCACTGATATGAAAAAAATTCAAGAGAAAAAAGCTGTATTTTTAGTGGCTTTGTCGCAAAAAAAATCAAAATTTAATTAAAGTCAGTGGCGTACATTTTTTTTATTAATAAATTTGGTTAAGGTGCCCACCCCCAAACTTCAAGGGACTTAATGATTTTAATTAAATTAGGGCCTCTAATTAATTTAAATAACGCTGCAAAATTAAAAAAAATAGTTATCGGAAACTGAGATACCGCAATAACAAAAAAGTTACCCCAGTATGGGACCGTTCAAAAATTACGTCACAAAGGCTGGACCCCCTCCCTATGAATAGCCCACTTCGATTTAATATTAAAATGAATTTAATATATATATATATATATATATATATATATATATATATATATATATATATATATATATAATATAATATATATATATATATATATATATATATATCATCATCCTTTATAATACAAAAATATTAAACAATTTTTAAAATCTTATAAATTAATTAGGTATACTTTTAAAA